>AWVW02026580.1:0-10264 GCA_000500225.2 Phytophthora pinifolia
GTTGATGCGTTCGACCTGGTCTGTCGGCGACGACGTCGCCAGACCTCGGAGCGCATCCATCCCAAAGATGCCTCCCATTGTCCGAACAGACTCCCATTGGAGGTCGTTCAAGTGAGCAAACTCACTTCGATCCATCTTGGCTCAACTTGAGACCACAGAGGATTCAGGTAGTTCAATCTACCCGCGTAGGCGTGGATTGACTACAAGTGCTACCAGGTGTGACGGGGCACACAGCAACTTGCACAGAGGAAGTGCTGGAAGTGTGCAATACTTCCTGTGAACTGTTGTTCACTTGTCCCTGGTCTCAGGGGACGGTTAACTAATTAGATAGTAAAAGTAAGACTGAATATATTTATAGGGGGCTTTAGTTTGGCCTGCAATACAAACTAAAGGTCTCCAATAATGAAACCTAATCAACTCACCAATGGTTGGCTCAGAGGATAAATGGTATCTCGTACGCCGAATAGACATATGTAACTACGTACTAGTAGGTCCGTACTTAATACGGACGGGACCTTTTTGTCCAATGGGATTGACGCCTCGTCAATCCCTCTGTAATGGCACACACCCTTTTAGGGGGCCCGTTACGGATCCACTGTTTGAGTGCTGGCGGTTCTGTTGGCTCTTACCACGTGTCATTGTTTGTTGGTTTCATGACCATGTAACGAAGACACGGATGAACCAATATACTCTGTAAGAAATGGAAGCGGTAATGTGGGTTCAGAAGAAAAAATGCCGGTAATACACCGATTGCGCTGAAACTGCGGCTACTTATTGGTAGTGATAACAAGCGACTGTAGCGTGCTCCCATGGAGCCGTCCGCGACGTGCGGAAGCAATATGTGCACTGTCTATGTACCGTCGTCATGTCGTGACCATCATTAAGTTGTCGTACCTAGTCAACTCGAAAAGGTACAAGTTCGCGCAGTTTGACATATTTGCCCCCTGCCGTGCCACCGCAGCTGGTGCTCAGAGCTGTCTATTCGTGGTTCTGGAGCTACGTACGCGACGAGCCCAATCCATCACTAGAGCGATCACAAACGCGTGTACAGCGGCTATGTCCTCGCTCTCAGCACCACCGCGGCGTAGTGCTCGCCAGCTACTGACTCCGCCAACGTTGAGCTGTCGCTGTAAGGCCGCGCGATGCCTTCATGCTAGTGCAGCTTCTGCTGCGCGCATAACCCATGAAAGATGGCGGGTCTCCCTCCTAGACCGCCTGGAAGACCAAGAAAGCAGGCCGCGCGAGCAGTCAGGTTCACTAGATCCGCGCGCTCGACCATGAAAGTCTGGTCACGAAAGAAAGTCGGCACCACTATTAGCAGGCTTGGGCAACAACTTGGATGGCCAGTGATACTCGCGCTTCAGGACAGCAGGTGGCTGAGCGTCCCAAATCATTTGTTCGAAGCGTCTGGCACATAACCTGGCTTGCTGTGAAACAGTGCTCTCGCAGACCAGTTGTTGTCACTGCTGATAACGCCTCGAGCCGGGGCGTATGAGCTGGCCAGGGCTCGGGAAATGATCCTTCTCCACGATCCGGGCGACTGGCATCCGGAAGTCGATCAAGAGATATCGGGTCGAGACGTTTACCACCTTGACGCCAATAGCCCAGGACTTGGCACCGTAGACAATCTGTGCAACCCATCGATCACCTCGTCCAGCCCAAACTACGTCTCGCTAATGGTTAGCTTGACCGTGGCGAATCCAAACTGTAGTGCTCTCTCCGGGACGCAAGTACAAACTTTCGGGAGCGCAGCCTGGATGGTCCAATTCTCGATGCCTGTGCATGACGTCAGCACCGTCTTCTCATCCGGGAGAACCACGAGTCTTTCGCGAAGGCACAGCCGCACTCCAGCGCGAAGCATGACATCCATGCTCAGAAGGACATGGACGTCTTCCCCGATATTCGCGACCCACAGTTCCGAGATGTACACCACTCGATGTCCCAGAGTCAACTTCACTTCTGCACTCGCGGAGATATACGTTGATACACCCCCGAGTCCGGACACCTTGATTTTCTTGCTGAAGTTGATCTTCAGCTTGATCCTACGCGCAAGGTCAAAGCTGATCCGCACCGATGTCCAGGAGCATTTGCACTCTGAAGTTGTTCACTGCACCGCGAACCGTGGCAACTTGACGCCTTCCTTCCTCCGGGTTGGGATTGGCCCTCATTCGAGATTCCAAAGTCTGGAGCAGTCGCGCTTCCTGCGCGGCAGCCTGAGCAGTCAGCTTTTGGATCGCCTGGAACGCCTGGCTCATGTTGGTGTCTTGCTGCGCCAGCCGCTCGTCCTGCTTGGCCTCCATTCGGGACAGCGCGTCTTGCGTCGACTTCATCGCGTTCAAGGCGACCTGAGACGCACCAGACATTGAGGATCGCGCTGACCTCCCGGAGTAACTCCAGCGCTCGGACTTCACAGACCGCTTCGAGCGCCGACTCTCTTCGTCTGAGCTGGAATCGCTTGGGGACTCACATGAGCTTGGTCTTACGCACTCTGACTCAGTAGCGCAGATGAATGAATCGACAGATGAGAATCCATGGATGGCATCGACGACGGCTGGCGTTTCAGGCCGGGCTCTCCGGTACACGAGCTTGTAGGAGTACAAGTCGGCCCTGCCACCTTCAGGCGGTCGACACAGTATTTTTCCCACCAAGTCAGCCTCGTAAGTCGACATCAATAGATCACCATCCTGATCATCAGTCTTCACGTCCACCGGAGTCCAGAGCTTGGGCCTCCTCGGCTGACACCATTCGGGATGTCGCTCCTGTCGTGTTGCTACGCCATTCGAGAAGTTTCGCGGCGAGAAGATGTTGGAGATCCTCAGTTACCCGACGGATTCGGGTCCACTCGATATGCATGCGTCCGAAACCATTCGGGGATCAGGTTGCGAAACCTGAACCCGTCTTCGAAGAACAGCGTCTGGAGAAGTGCCATACACTCCCTCGCAGACAGCGTAGTTGGTGGCACCACGATCACCGCAATACCCGGCCCCATGCGTGCAAGCGCCTACTCGGAGATCCATGCTTCGGCCTGCGCCGTCATGGCCGTTCTGGATAGAACATACTCGGTTGTCAGCGTCATCGCTTGCCACCAAGCTTGGAAATTCGGAGAGGTGGCAGACCATTCGTAGCGCACAGTCGGAGATACGACATACTCGACGACCACGCGTTCCCAGCGACGGACTTGTTCAGTCACATACGCCTTAACTTGCTCCACGCTCATCCTGCAGCGGGGCTGCGACAGCTTTAGCGTCAGAGGAAGATACAGACTCACAGAGTCTCCATTTATTTTGATAATCACATACCCTATACGAGAGTTTGAACGCGTACCTATTTAAGGACTCCAGAGGAACTTATACCTTATACAAAGGCTTATGAACTCTCGGCTTCAAAATGTGAACTAAATGTATTATTGTTTATCGCGACAGAGGCTGCCTGTTGTCTGACTTTCATAGTAAAGCCTAGTCAAATGCAATGCTCAGACGGTCAACAAAGACCACGACACCCGTGTTGCCGTCTGAGTCCTTCCGAAGGCCTAAAAAAACTCCAGACTCATGGACTCCCAACACCCAGAAGGTACAGGCAAAATTGCCAGCGGCGCGGCCGCATGCGGTGAGGGCTTCGCCCGCTGCCACGTCTCACACGTGAGCACGTATGTGCTCGTCCATTTGTACAGCTTGGGCTCCGGCTCACAGAGCTGTAGGGCTTTTCACGACCGAGGTGGCCACTAAGCGCCTCATAGAGGATGCGATACTTTAAATCCTTATCATGAGGCACAACGACACGAAGAGTCTCTGCAGCTCCCGTGCTATAATACAGCAGCCCAACATCGACAGATCAGCGATGCAGGCTCGCGCGCAAACGCGACGTCAATGTCTTGTCCGCGTTTCCAAACTCCTTGCTCCCGAGAGCAATACACACGGACCAGGTCCAACACAGGGGGGTCACCATGATGACATGAGCAAGCTCATAGTCCGGTTGACGGGACAACGCGTCCGCCAGACCATTCTGCCTGCCAGGCTTGTACTTTACCTCGAAGTTAAGAAGGACAGCCAGCGGACCATCCTTTGCGAGACGTGAGGCGACTGGGTCGCAATGCGTAGAGACGCATGATCAGTGAAGATCACAAACGGCTCAGAGCCAAGCAGGTGCACCCTGAATTTGACGAGAGCATACTTCATCGCAAGCGACTCTTTGTCATGAACTGGATAGTTGTCAGCGGGACATCACTCGCTCTCATGAGCAGCCAACGACTAAGTCAAGCGCACTATACAGTGTGCAGCCAACCATGTTGTTCTGCAGAACATCCTTCCTATGAATCGGCGTCTGTGCCAGAATGGTGGCAGCGTTGAGCTTATTGAAATCATGACTTGCCGTTAGGCTTTCTGACGCAGAATGTTGGCGTTGAATGCGGAGACTTAATCTCACGCTTGGCACCGAAGAACGCGACGATGACGTCTTCGGTAAGGGCCACTGCCTCGTTGCGCAGTATTGGGTTTCAGGAACCAGGTCAATCTCATGACCGACACCTCGATCAGAAGGTAAGCCAGTTGGCGGGTCATCCTAGACCACGTCCTAGTATTCCTTGATCAAAGGATAGAAGGGATCCGATCCTTCCCGTCCTCAAGGACAGCTTCATCCATAAGCGACGAGCAGTTCAGCTCCTCTTCGAGTCGTATCATGATCACCTCGGCCAACTCGCCGGCCTTCAAGACGTCCCAAGAATGGACAGCTCGTCCAGTTCCAGCAGAGCATCCAGTACCGGGATAGCCTCGAGGCTAGCATTGTCATCATCTTCACCGGTCACTCCATTAACGAGTGTATATAGCTGGTTGCTATCATTGGCCATGACAGACACATCGTGTGCCAGGGCAGACGCCTTGCGTCTCGCAGTCGCCATTTGGCGTCGTTGCCGCCTCCTTGCGGAAGCTGTACGCCTCGGAGAGGCCAGCAGATTCACATGAAAAGCGTCCTCAGGTTTTGCCGCCTCTTGTTGCTCCAGTGGAGCTGCAATGCTCGCAGCCCCCACCCAGAGGGTTAGGTGCCCCTCCACCCGCATCGTCAGGGTCCTCCCCTTGATGCCTTGGCTCACAGCCGACCGCGCCATCATTGGCACGCAGCGGCTCGTCGCCATTGGGGCGCTCACCGCTCAGTGGGTTACGTGCCGCTCCGCGCGCATCACCAGGGCCACAAGACTTTCGTCCTGGCCACGCCAGTGCGCAGGCCTTCCATGAAGACGGTTACCGTGACAACCTCGGGAAGAGGGTCCACCGCCATACCGGCGATGAGAGTTCGTAACTCTTGGACGAAGTCCAGCAACTCTTTCTTCCCCTGGCGGGTAGAAACGAAGTGTGATCTCACGCGGTAGGCCTGGTTAGGCGGCGAGAACACTCGCGAGAGCTGAAGCTTCAGCTCATCCCAAGAAGGGATAGCGGTGTCCACCGACGTTCCACACGTCAGGGCCCACTCCCGCGCTCGGCCTCCGAGCTTGGAGATAGCAACCGCCGCGCTGTTGCTCGGTTTGAGACGCCATGGTCATCTCGACTTTTCTGATCCAGAGCAGAAGGCTTTCGCCTTCCTTGCCGTCAAAGGTCTTGACGCTCACCATGAGCGGTTTAGCTCTTTGAGCATCACTCGATGCGCTGGCCTAGACGTCACAGACGCAGCCGCCTCAGTCATCTTCTGCTGACCGTGCTCCAGCGGAGCATTCACATACTGAGAAAACGCCTCCAGGTGCGCGTTCACCGCGTCGGGGCCCTGCGAAGCAAGATGAGCCACGCCGTCCGTGCCAATTAAGGACATCAACTTTTTAAGCCCTTCGGTGGTAAGTGGGCGAATTGCTCCATCCTCACAGAGGGACAGTCGTAAGACTCAGGTGTAGGATTGACTACAAGTGCTACCAAGTGCAGCGGGGCTGCAGTAGCTTTAGCGTCAGAAGAAGACACAGACGCCCAGAGTCTCTAGTGATATTGATGACCACAAATGCTATACGAGAGCTTGAACGAGTACCTTAAATATACCTATTTAAGGACTCCAGAGGAACGTATACCTTATACAAAGGCTTATGAACTCTAGGCTTCGAAATGTGAACTGAATGTATTATTGATTATCGCGGCAGAGTCGCCTGTTGTCTGAATGTGTCTATCTATCATAGTAAAGCCTAGTCAAATGCAATGTGAGGCTGTGAGGCCACCTGCTGTTATCTGGTGTGTAACACCCAACTTATGCGTGGCACCTAAATTGTGTGTATCACACTATTGATGTAACCCTGATACACATCCACTCTGCACGCCCCTCTTCCGACTTTCAGACGTCAGATCGACATCAGTTCGGGGTGCCGGGGGAGGCGGCGTTCCGAGTGAACTCTCTCGGCTGGGCGGCAACGCGACGTCGCTTGGCGGCAGCTCCGGCTTCGTGCGCACGGATGCGGGTGCATCCGATGATGCCACTTCCTCCTTCACCATCGGCAGAGGACCTTCGCGCTTGATCGTTGGGGCCTCATCCTGAATGTGTTCATGCGCCGGGAGCTTCACTTCCGGTTCCAGGTCGTCATCCGAGATGACGATCTCCTCTTGGGCATTCTGGCTCTGCCGCGGTGGTTCCGAAGTTCCACCCGCAACCGAGGACTCTACCCTGACGGCGCCTCCCCCAGACGCCTGGGCGGGCGCATCCGGACCGGACACGCCCACAAACTCCACACTCGAATCCGAGCTGGAGTCTCTATAGGAATAACCCGGAGCCTCCGTGTTCGAGCCGACTTTGACGTCACCATCCGGGGTTGCTTGGTGCGCATCCTGGACGGGTGGTTCCGAGTCGGCTGGAACTGGAAATCTCGCGGCTCCTCTCGCTCCTTCTGCTCCTGGACAGCTTTCTGCTTCGGCCTGACGACGCTCCTTGATCACATCATTCAGCGACTTCGTCTCTTCAGGCAGCAAACCTTGAGCTCGACGTGACTTCCGCGACGCCTTACCGAGCCCTCGACCACATCCTCCTTCGCGCGTGCTCTCACTATCAACCATAACACATCCGTGGGTTAGTAGCTCTCAACCCCTTGAATCCTAAAACCAAATATACAGCTCTAGGCAATCGAATCCGGGCACGCGCACCAGCTGAGGCGAGGCGGGTGAACGCCTTTCTCGTCCAGGGTGTACAGTCGTACCGGCAGACGAACGAGCTTCGAAAACTCAGACGACATGAACTTTTCAGGGAGTACCCGTTCCTCTAGGAGAGAGAGTCCGGATGCCGGGGTCAGGATTCCGAATGCGAACAACGTCCGAGATTTGGCGTGTTACCTTGAAGTAATCCCTATCGGTGTCGTTTATACCGGACTTTGACTTGTAGGATGTTCTTCGATCATATGTAGAGAGACTACGAGAGTCTAACAGTCCAGAGTGTCTTGGCTGGGAGTGGGGTCACGAACAATGACCTTCTCCAAAATAACCAAAATCAATACAGAAACAACAACAGAGTTTGTTATACACTCATAATATACATCCTGTCCGAATGAGTTACAGTCCCGAATACAGGTAAATTCGGGATGCCTCCGCGCACCAATCCCGGATAGAAATATACAAGTTCCTTCGAACCACACAGCAATCTACTATCAAAATCCAGGGGAAATTGCTAATAACCTAGGTGAATATGAAATGAAAGCAGTCACTCTAAAGCAACCACAGTCAACTGACAAATGAAATAGATGGATCAGCAACCCCCATACAAACACCAAGTCATCCGGAATGCGAGTGCGCGGACACGACGAAGGAGTCCGCTAAGAATCCAGGAGACCAAGTCAGAGAGAAGAAGAAGATAGTGATAAGAAGAAAACAGAGTTTATTTTGCGTCGAAACTGAGAAGTTGTGCCTTGTCGGCACGGCCCCCTTGCTTTGCGTACTGTGTTGAGGAAGACTGCTGCAACCTATAGCGACTACTACGAGGTTGCGACCCGGGAGCGCTGGTGTATCGGACGACTAAGACCGCACGAGGATCGAGGAACCCGTGCGAAAGCTCTCACCTAAGTCTAAGTACCATTTACGCGGGGACCAGTGTCGAACGTCACGTTGGGCTCTGGAGCGGAGCTCACATCACATGCTACGGCGATATCTTTGGGGTCCCTTCGTCTCACTTACGTTTGTATGGGGATCTGCGGCGCGGTCCATCCCGAAGGGTGGGACCGGCATTGCGTGTCTTCGGACGCGTCTTGGAACTGGCATCCTGGCCAGCTGGTCGGGCGCCATTTCACTCGCTGATTGGCTGAGAGCCACCCCGATCTGGCGTTTCCCGTTCGCGGCTGCGCCGTCCAGTCTGTACCCGTCGTGAATCCAGTAGAAGACAGGATGATCCAGGGTGCAGTCACGTGCGCCACCTGAAGGAACTGGCTTCCCAGCTGCAGCAGAAACCGAGCGACTTGGACCCGCGCGATCCCCGAAGCGAGTGTGTACATCCCGAATGAACCCCAAGTCTGGAAGCGATCCCGGAGTAACGAGCTCGCAGAAAGTGAAGTGACGAAGAACCAAGATGACAGGAGCCCATATCCCTGAAGACGTGAAAGAGAGTGAAGATCCGAGCTCGCAGAGCTCGTACGATCAGAGACAGACACCCCGGAGCGGCGAGGACATCTCGGATGATCGAGTGACCTCCCCGATGGATCAACACCCCGGATGAAGTTGAAGCCGGGTGGCTATCCGCGAATGACGCGGCGCCCAACCAGCTGGCCAGGAGGCCAGTTCCAAGATGCATCCGAAGCTACACAATGCCGGTCCCACCCTTCGGGATGGACCGTGCCGCAGATCCCCTTCTTCGACGCTCCTGAGTCAATCAAGACGCTTACGGGATATTCATATCCCCGTACACCTGCGTGTACCACTAGCAGCCCTCCGCTGCGCTTCCTCGATTCGAGAGTGCATAGACTTTCAGGGGATGAGTCAGCTCAAAGGCACGATGGCTGCCTTCCGCAAAGAGGCAGCTTCATCTGGTCATGAGCGCGTGCCCCGTGCCCCTGCTAAGAAACAGCGTGTCACTTACGAGGCTGCCACGTCTATTGCCAGATCGCGACTGCCTTCGGGCAATCAACCCGAGCCGTGCAATCGGCTCCCAAGTGGCCTGCGAGGTTGGATACCCGCGCCACTTCACCTGAAGTTGACACTTCTGTTGGTGCGTCCTCTCCCGGAGCACCCGCTCCACATGATAGTGGAGATTCCCACCGCGGTCGGGCAGCGCCGGTGGTGGTCGATCTCGGCCGCTCTCGCGAGCCGCGTGGGGCTCCGGAGCTCTCAGCTCCCGTGCCTTTGGCACCGTCACCGGACCTGGAGTGGATCCGTGGGGAGCCTCGCTTCTTTGAGAAGCATCTCTATGCTGTAGAGATGGCCCTCGGTGTTGGGCCTGGTGGGGATGCCGCCGCTGCGGCTGACCAGTGCGGGGCCGTGCCACGTCTTCGGAGTGACCTTCTGGCACTCGGTCATGGTCTTGACCTGGTCCACGATCGTGTGGACGTCGAGCGACGAACGACGACGTCGGTGCGCCCCAGCGACAAGTCGCTTGGCTGATCGACCTCGCTCGTCGTCAGCCGATAAGGTGAGCAAATTGGACCCGTAGGTCCCGTTGGGTCAAGATGTGATCCAACTGAGCTCCAGCACGGAGCTCCTTGGCGGGTAGTCCTTTGAGGCCAACCCAATGCCAAAAGCGGGTTTCCACTTCGGCGTCGGCGTACGTCCCTTGTGGAAGGACCCAGGGTTAACCCCATACCGCGTGGAGTCCACCCTTGTTCTCTGGCTTCTTACGCCGAGAGGTGAACTCTTTTAGAGGAATCGGGTGCCGTGCGAGAAGCACGCACCGAGCGGCGTCAAGGGTCTCAGTGAAGAGAGCCTGGCTTACAGCGAGCGATCGCTCGTAAGCCCCGGTAGACGTGAAGTTACCGAACAGCCCCCGGGGTTCGGAGCTGCTCCAAATAGGCTTCAGCGCCACAACCCGGTTCGGGAGGATAATACCCATCCGGGTACGACTTGGGATTCGCGGCGGCCACGTCGGCCGCCTGGCGAGCGTACAGGTACTTCTCCTGACGCTCGTCGAGGTCGTTCGAGATCTCGCGGGGAGACTGCGGAATCTCCCCGGGCTCATGGCCAGTGGCACACTCATCTTCTGATGAGCTGCCAAACAAGTCATGTTCGGTAATGGGTCCCTCCTAACCAGGAGGCCGCACGTAGTAGAGCGTGTTCCCCTCCCGACAATACTCACCGTCATCGCTGGCGGGTGAGCGAGAAGCTTCGCGCTTCTT
>KV729310.1:426-13741 GCA_000500225.2 Phytophthora pinifolia
AGCGGCTCGTCCTATGTTTCGTAAACGTCTGTGGTTGAACTACGACTTCTTGGTTGAACTACCGTCGGGAGGGGATCCCGGCAGATCAACAAGCCTGCGACTTTGCTGGATAGCATTGAAGGTCTTGTTCATGGGAACTTTTCTGCTTCTCATGCGAGGAGAAAGCGTGAGCAACTACTTGAGGCTTTGCAAGCCGATGCTGTTAAAGAACACGTTGTCGAGTAGTCGCTAACATGTTCAATAAGCGAGATCGACGTTAATTTGTTGTTCATTCATTTGTTCTGATGGGCGGTCTGATGGCCAGCCATACAAGGCAGTGGTCGAGTTGCGATGCAATGTCAGCGGTCGAGTTGCGATGGTCGAGTTGCGATGCAATGGGGTGGTCGAGTTGTCATGCAACTCGTCGTATTTGCGGTATTTCGCGGAGGTCCCACAGGTCCGATTCGACACTATCGCTGTACAGGACCGGGTCTGAGCCGACACTTAGGACCGGGTCTGAGCCGACACTTAGATACGGCCACAGTATGTCAATGTTGGGGCAAGCTTGTGTACAAAACGTTCATATTCTCTAACTGTTGCAGCAGCAAGAACGTTGGGCGCAGCCTAACTGAATTCCTTGGCGAGCTCGAGGTTTAAATACGAGACGTCGACGCCGCCCAGGATCCGCTCCTGGAGTTCGTCTTCGTTCTCGCCTTGGATAGTCAGGTAGAGATGCATTTGCAGGTAGCTGGCCCAGCTCTGACACATGGAGCCGATGTACTGCGCCGTGGTGCTGGAGGCCACGTCCAGGTCCAGCTCGAAGTAGTTGCTGCGACGGAAGTACCGCTGCGTGAGCTTGGTGCCTGTGAGAGCGGGGCGGTTCGGCACGAGCGACTGCAGGATCCACGAGCCCTCCACAAGGTTAGGGATGAGCTTGAAGCGGTTGTTGCGGAACTCGTCGTCCCCGTCATCGCAGAACCTGTTGAAAAGGCGGTGGAAAGCGCCCGTTTCGCCCTGCGCCGCCAGCGGAAGCAGCCAGTACACCACGAGACTCAAGTTGTCCGCGTTGGGCAGCTCGATGTTGACGAGGAAGACGCGCGAGTCCGGGAATTTCTCGCGGCAGTAGGCCAGCACGCTGTTAGGGCGTGTTTCCTCGCGCATCGCGAGGTGGTGGCGCTCCTCGGCCGTGTCAAACTTGAACAGATCCACATGCAGCAGCTGGCCGACCGCTTTCCCGGCCGGCACCTTCACCTGGTCGTCCATGTACGTCTTGCCGCGCACCAGCACGTCGCTGGCGTCGGGCTCGCTCCACATCCTGCGGATCTCGCGCGAATGCACGACGAACGGCGCGTCTTGAAAGGCAGAAGGGGGTGCCGCTCCGCTCTCAGTGGTCCAGCCATCGCTCGAGATGGAGCCTTGCCCCTTGCAAGCGCCGTCAAGCGGCACATATTCATCCAGGTCTTCGACTGTCACGCTGTGCACTTCCATGGGCTCAGCGGGGTGGGGCAGGCCGCAGCTCCACTCCAGCTCCAAGCGCGTACAGCTCTTTCGACGGCAAACTTGCACGCCAGATCCAGACAGCGACATCCAGGAGAGCGAGAAGGGGGCGAAGACCTCTTCTCGAGGCAGACGGCAAGCAGCACCAAGGGGCCCAGTACTTGGCAAGTAGTATGACGCCACGCTTGATGACTGCAAGGCATGTCCCACCGTCGGATGGATACACTGCGTGGTCCACATGGTTATCAGTCGTCACAGGAGTGATGGTCAAACTTCAACCTGCAACGGATGCGCTCTCGCCTATATTTGCACTTTCCGAGCTTCCACGGAGAGCCATGAACGAGCCCCAGGATGACGTCGAGGCCGCGCCGCCTTCGCTTTCTAACAGTAACAACAACGTGAATGCGCGTGGCAGCAATGAGGAGCTGGCGGTCGGCGAGGAGCTGGACGACGCGGAGGTTGTGGTGGCTGGAGCTAGCCGGGGCTCCTCGTTTGGAGCTCCAACCTCCGCCGTGTCAGCGCGCGCGTCCGCCTTCCGCTTATTGGAGCAGTATTTTGAGGCCGACATGTTGACACTGGAGCAGCTGCAGTTCCACAAGGACAAATACGCTAAGCTGCACTCGTGCGTGCTGGCCACGTACAAGCACGAGAAGCAGCTGCTCAAGGAGGCCAAGGCGCTCAACCGAGACCTGCTGGGCGAGAAGATCCAGGTGGAGAAGCAGGCCATCCGCAAGGCCGAGGAGGTGGCCGCCTTCTCGTCCGTCGAGCGCGAGAAGGACCGTGCGCTCAAGGAGCTGGCCGAGGGCGTGGACCGCGACGCCGTGCTCACCTTCGAGATCACAGAGCTCCAGCGGGAATGCGCCGACCTGGTGGCGGAGAAAGAAGCCATTCTGGCCGCGCACGCACAGCTCATTGAACCCGAGGTAAGACAGCTAACGACGGAGATTACTGGGCTTACGGACGAGACCCATCGCCTAGACACTGAGCTGGCCAAGGACATGCAGCGGAAGCGCGAGTACTTGGCGCGACTGGACTTCCTACATCAAGAGAACGCACGGCTCGAGCAAGCGGGCGCCGCCGAGCTCAAGCGCCTGACTCAACTTCAGGGCGACCCTGATCGCATGCAAAAGCAAGCGGACGTGGTCGCGCGAGCGGTAGCCGGACTGGAGAGGGAGAGCAATAAGGACAAGGCGCGTGCTGAGGAGCTTCATGCTGCTGTTGAAGCGACTGCGGCTAAACTGCATGACGCTGACGAGGTCCAGCGTGAGCTTGCTCAAAAGCTGGACGTACACCGGGAAACGATCGACCAGCGCCAGCGAGATGTGGATCATGTGACGCTGCACTTGCGTGAGGAACAGAACGTCAATGTCATGCGGCTGGGCGAGAAAACAAGGCTCGATATGCGCGCCAGGGCACTGGATCTCGCCGCTCGTCGCGAGAATGAGCACTGCGGAAAGGCTCAAAAGGACTACGACCGCTTGAAGCGCGAGCTCAAGAAGCAAATCTTCCTGCTGGACAGCAACAAGGCGTTGCTGCCAAACCTTCGAGCTCAAGTGGTTGAAGTGCAGCACCAAGTGTCGGCATTGCGCTCAGAGAACAAGGAGCAAGCTCAACGTCAGCTTGACGTGAAGCAGCAGGTCGATCTACTTATCGCGCGCTTCCTAAAGCAAGAAGACGGCGAGAAAACGCAAAGTACTGAGCTTGAAGCGCTGTCAACGCAAGTCACCGAGCTCGAGGCCGAAGTCGCGCAGTGGCTTGTCGAAGAAAACAAGCAGAAGAAGCTGGTGGCGATGCTCACCGCCCAGCGCGAGTTGAAAGCACGCGAAGCCACTTCTGCGCTGGCTGCTGAGCGGCAAACGCAGCAGGAACTGAAAACCAAGGAGCTTGTTATCTTCGACCTGGCCAAGAAGTGGAACGAGACGACGAACCACCTGCGCGAGTTCTCCGCGCTGTACGACGTCGTCAAGAACGAGCGCAACAAGTACGTCAACCTGATCCAGGCGTCCACACAAGCTCTAGCTGAGATGAAGGAGAAGATCAAGATTCTCCACAACGAAGTGGAGGTGCTTCGCAACGAATCTCTGGCAAAAGACAAGGCGCTGGTGAAGGAAAAGCTGGCGCACGCCACAGCGCAATGCTCGCGCGATTCCTTGCGCCTAGACACCAACAAGTCACACGACGCGTACCGGGCGAAGCAGGAGCAAGTTGAGCAGCAAATTGTCGAGATCGACAAGCTCAACGGGATCATCACCCACACCGAGAAAGAGCTGCTTCGACTGAAGAAGAAGTACGAGCTTGCGGTGGATGCGCGAAACGCGACAGGTGTGCAGCTTATCGACCGCAACGATGAGCTCTGCATTCTCTACGAGAAGGCCAATCTACAAGAGAAAGCCCTGAGCGCTGGCGAGACTGGATTGACACGCATGGATCAAGTGGTCCGCGTGCTTAAGATCGAGCTCGCTGACCTGCAGCGTCAGCTTGAGAATGCCCGCAGACAGCTGCCACACCTGCCAGAGCTCGCGCAGCGTATTCTAGCGCATCAAGAAGAGCTCAAGCAGGAGAAGGACGTGACCGAACTGCTGTGTCGTGACTTGGAGACTCCCAAGAACAACGAGCGCTGGCGTGCTCTTGCGGGCGATGACCCCGATGAAGACCAGCTTGCTGCGAAACTTTCCTTTTTGGAGGAGCGCTATCATCACAAGAAAGAGCAGCTTCTCGAGAAGGAACTGGTGCTGGAAGAAGTCACCGGACTGTCCAACAAGCTCCGCACGCAGGCGTCTGCGCGTCGAGGCGAGACCTTGGAACTTGCTAAGCGAGTGAATGACTTCCAAGGCCGCATCAAAGAGACCACGCGTTGCATGATGGCTGTCGTCTCCGAGCTGTCCATGTACCAGGCGACGTCAATGAAGTTGCAACAAGAGAAACACGACGCTTCTGTCGATGTGGAGGACTGTCAAAAGCGCGCACTCGCTGGATACGCTCCTGACGCTTTCTGCGAGCAACAGCTTGTGCGGTTGCAGACGCAAAAGCTTCTCAGTAACGAGACTCGAGCCGCAAAGGAGCAAGCGAAGGTGGCGGCCGCACACGCTGCCAACTTCCCATCGCAACTGACGTATACAACCGCCGAGGCACGACCCAATGCGTACATCCCAGAGGACTTGGGGATCCCCAAGCCGTACGGACAGCAGGCTCCCTTCAAGCCCTCGCAGCAGGGCACCACCATGCGCCACATTCGCATCCCACAAAAGCGGGATATCGAGATCTAGTCCAATACTGCAGCGCCAATATATTGCTTCGTTATCCCACCGCCCGCTAGGCTAGTTTGGTTAGCTTCTCTTGAGCTTTGCGAAGCCTGCTATCGAGATTGAGCGTCTCGGACATGGATTCCAGGAGTTCGCGCTTGGTTTTGTCCAGCTTTTGCTGCAAGGCAGCTTGTTGCTTTTCGAACGCTGCAAGAAGCTCGGTCTCCTTCGCTGCTGCAGCCTTTGCAGTGCTGCGAACTTCCAGCTGAAGCTGCACAATAGACGACTTCGCTCCTGAAAGTGCTGCATCCGTGGCTTCAAGGCGCTTGGACGTCTCCTCCAGCTGCTGCTTGAGCTCCGCCGACTCGGCTTCAGCCTGATGAGCACGGGATTCAAGGTGGTTGCGCTGTTCACACGCCTCATTCGCGAACTCTTCTTGGCGGTTGGCAAGCTGCACCATTTCATAGCGTGCAGCCATAGCAAGAGTGACAAGTCGATCTTTTCGGTCATTTTCCTACAATACTCGAAGTCAGTCGAGTGTTTTTGTGGGAAAAAGGCAAGCGAAAAAAACGAGACCTTGCTAAGAGCGGCAATCTTCTTAATCTCCGCGGACAGCAACAGCGATACGTGATCGCGTTCCTGAAGGCACAACGCGTTAGAAATGGCGCTGGCTGTCCAGCTAGTGCGGCAAAACAGTACCCTTTTCAGTTCATCTTCGCCTTCTTGTTGTGCTGCTAGTGTACTGCTGAGATGCTGTTGCAATAAGCCCAGACAATCAGCTTAACGACTGTCGTGCTCTACGTGTTGCCAAGCCAGTGGCTTACCTTGTACATGTTGGTCATGAGTTCCACACTGAGTTTCACTTCCTCGAACGCCTTGCTAGTAGTGAGCATCAGATCTTCCAGCTACCGACAGGGTTAGACTTCGCAACTCGGCCAGAAACATCACAAGACCAAGCTCACCTTGTGCATCTTGGGCACAAACAGTTTCTTTCCGTTCAGATGCGCTCTCTTCTCCTCCTCGAACTTGGCTTGCACGTGTGCCAAGTCGTCTTCAAGCTGCGAGTTCGTCAGCATCAGCTTCGAGTTGGTACTTTTCAGCTCAGCCACCTCCCGCTTGAGCTTTTGCATCGTAAAATGGACGTCCTCGACCGACTTGTCCGGCTTCCCGTCACTGTTGGTCCTTGTGGGCGACGCAGCTCGCGCCTCCATCGCCGCGACGCTCATGCCGTCACTCCTTCCTGTCCGAGACACTACAGAATTCCGCGACTTTGCCGCAAGACGTTCTCGTTTTTCCTTCTGCAGCACTTGCAGAGCCTGCATGAGGACCACGTAAAGCTGCGTATCCCACGACGCCAGAGCATCTTTCTCCGCTGCTGCGTTGTTGCCACTGCCAAAGCCGTCGCTAGCCAGCGCTTCCGGGTTACTATAGTGCACACGACACAGCAAGAGAATGAGCACTTCGGTGGTCCTTCTCTTCCTCCTAATAAACGCGATCGCACCCGACTTCGACATCCAACTGCTTCTTCTCCTTGACCAGGTCTTCCGAGATGCGACTCATGACGTCTCGCCGCATCTCAAAGAGCTCCAGCACCAACGCCGATTGCTCCTGTTTGCCTCCCATCTTCTCCTTCTTGGAGCTTTTACTCAGGAACGCCTCGAGTTGTTTCTGTGGACAGCGCGCCGTCAGTGAAAGGCTGCAAGACTCAACACGAAAGCCAGCCTTACCGTTTCCTCCTCGATCGTCGGCACTAGTGCAGCATCCTTCTCACGTACATAACGGCCCCGGAAGTC
Organism: Phytophthora pinifolia; assembly: GCA_000500225.2. Lineage (NCBI taxonomy): Eukaryota > Oomycota > Peronosporomycetes > Peronosporales > Peronosporaceae > Phytophthora > Phytophthora pinifolia. The sequence goes on from KV729310.1 coordinate 6,938, forward strand.
CTGCAGCAGCCGGAGATCCGACCGCAAACAGCGCAGCCGAGATCCTTCTGCTTCCTCCTGGTGCTTCTGGTCGGTCTTGCTCAGAACCGATTGCGCGTAGTGAGACCGCAGGGCACGGCTGTGCTGTAGCTGCAGGTCGATGTGCTTCGCCAGCGCCGTCACGTCGCCCCGCCAGTCCGTCGTCTTCTTGGCGAGTCGCAGCGCGTCTTTCCTTGCTGCCGCGAGGTTACTGCGACCGCCAAACGAGGACGCGCTGGCCACTGCATCCTGCTGCACACGGAGCGCCGCCGACACCTCCTCGTTCAGCTCCTCGAACTTCTTGTGCAGATCGTTCACCTGCACGTGGCTGCTCTCCATGGCGGCGACTGGAGGAATGAAGAGGCGTAACGCCTTCCTGGACAAGGCCGCGGTCAATTCTCGTTATTCGCTAAACTGCTACTTGCTGCTGGTGTGGGGGATGTGCTCCGACGATCACCGTCTTAAATATTCACGCACGTACGCACTCGACGGCTTCCTAACTCCGTGTCCGGGGATTGCATCCTTGCGGATGCAGACGCTCGAGTCGTATGGCTGGAGTGGCTGTCCGTCCATCTCGTCGCTCACAAAACTACAAAAATGACGACGAGCTGAAGGCATCCAGGTCCTCGCTCAAGGTGGCGTCGTGGAGCTCCACGTCGTCGTCACGCGCCAGCTTCTCGCGCTCCAAGGCCAGCTGCGCCAGACGCACGCGTTCGGCTTCATGAGCACGGTCGTCACGAAGCCGCTTCTCCTCGGCGAGCTTGGCAGCCTGCTCTTGTTCCTGCTTCCGCCGCTCCGCCGCCTCGCGCTCCTTCTCCTTCTCGCGCAGCTCGGCCTCTCGACGTTTCAGAGCTTCCAGTTCGTCTGTGCGTTCCTTCTCCTTCTGCTGAATCTTTTGCTGCTTGATCTGCTCCATCGAGCGCGCAGAGAGCCACAGCGAGCTCGAGCTGTCAGCATTCGACTGAGGCAGCGGCGTTCCATTCGGCGTTTCCTTCTTCGCGAGCATGCTCCACGCTCCTCGGTTCTCCACTTTAAGCGGCTCCGAGCTGGAAAGTTGCTCGTCGCGGATCTTCTTAGCAGCATCTAATGACGACAAATACATGAAAAAAGGGGACGTTAGCACCGTAGTTGCCCCCCCCCGCTTCCGAGTCCGGGCCCAGGAACGTACCAGCGTGAGCAGAAGCCGAAGGGTCCAGCTGAGATAAACTCGGGGCACTTGCGAGCGGAGGGGACTGCGGTATAACAAGACGAAGAGCGTTAATGAATACAGGACTCGTCTCTTGGGACTCACTCGCTCAATTACAAATCACAAACCCACCCTTTCCAGAGGAGCGCCGCCGTCGTCCGAATCGGAATCACTATCGCTATCACTATCCGAGTCCGACGACTCGGAGGAGCTGGACGAGCTCTCCGAGGAGCTCCCGCCGCCCCTCTTCGCGCCCGCATCCACGTCAGTCATAGCGACGTCTTGGTCCACGCGCCTGTCCACACTCTCGCCAGGCGCAGCGCGAGTCCCGTTGGTCGCGTCACGATCGATCGCCGCCAGTTGATTCTTCAGCTCCTCCTGGCGCTGCCGGATATTTACCGCCGCCACCTTGGCAGACTTTAGTCGCTTCTCGGCAGGAGGCATCTTCGACTTCTTGACCGGGCGCTTCCGCTTGCGGCCAATTCCGTTCTCCTACAGCACAAGACCAGACGACACTTTAGTACTCGCGGCGGCTTAATGGCTTGAAGAGGCGTGAGATTCTTACCCTAACATATCCTTCCAGCATTCGCAGGCACCTGGTGTCGAACGCGTTGATGTCTAACTCTACTTCGTCGTTCTCGTTGGCCAGTTTGGCCACAGGAACAGCCTCGGCAATGATTTGCAGAACCCGGTTGATCTTGTCCTGTGGGAGTAATTTGATATCGGAGCTCAAGCGAGCCTTGTCCATCTGACTCATAGGCTCGTTGAGCTCCTCCTCCGTCAAATCTTCCATCTTAAACGGTCTGTAACAAAGCAGAGAAGAGGGTGGGCCAGTCGTTAGTCAACACACACACGTTCCACCGCGCATCTCATCTCGCAGCACGTACTTCGCAGCAGCTTTGATGGGCCTGGAAGCCACAGCCTTCACCATGCTCGGTTGAAGTTGCTCCAGTGTGGCTTTCAGACGCTCGATATCTTCTTTCAACGACATGATCAGGCCTGTATCCTCGCCAGACATGCGTCGCTTCGTGTTGCCCTTTGTTCCCTTGCCTCCCCTGATTTTCTTCGACGAGTAAGCTGCGTCCTTCTTTGACTTGAAGCCCGCGTGCTTTTCCTTGGTCGACAGCTTCAGGTTCAGACTCTTGAACCGCTTTTCAAAATCTTCCACGAGCTTGCGCGCGTAAATGTGTACTTGGCTGTGGGCTGCGTTGTAGAGCATCGCATTCCGAAACACCAGTCGTACGTGATCAGCAAACTCTGTCGGGCTGTCGTAGTAGCCAGTCTCCAAGTTGTTTCGAATAGTACCAAGATCCATTGGCTCCTTAATCACGTGAAAATAATCCGGGATGCCTAGTGCGACGGGATCCACCGGCGCCAGAAACGGGGCCGACTTTGGGTTCGCCATCAGGCCCTTCAGGACGCTAAGGCACTTTTTCATGCTCATGGGGGCATGATCCAGCTCGAGGATGTTGTCCTCGCGGAGATGGGCCGGGATTGAGCGCTTCCGCTCAGACCGTCCAAGCACCAGCGACGGCGACGAGTAGTCGGACATTGGCGTACCGACCTTTCGTGGGGCGACAATAGTGGGACCGGCCGGGGGGGTTACGATCTTCGTAACGTCCATAGACGCCGTAATGGCCGCAACGCCTGGAGCGGAGATGGACAGCGCCTTCACTTCACGTTTTACCGCTGGGGTAGCCTTTACCGCTGGGGTAGCCGCCCGCGCCGACCTGGCACGACGCGGAAGCGTGCGCTTCGGGGCCTCCTTCGGCTTGTAGACCTTGTACAGACGTAGTTCGTTTAACTCCTTGTCCAAGAATCCATGTAGCGTGAACCGGCCGAACCGGTTCTCGCCGGTGCCACTAACGACGAACTGTGTCGGGTTGCTGGCGTCGTGGACGAATCGGATCTCCACATCGTTCTCCGGGACGGTCTGGTGCTTCCCCTTGGTGGCCTGGATCTGGAACGAGCCGCTGTACTTCCCGCAGAAAGGCAGTGCCGAGCGTACCTTCGCATCCGTTTCGTAGCCACAGTAGACGGGGTTCACATCGCTGACGGCGGCGTTGTCTGTTCTGGAGGAGCGCGCAAGCGCGGCCCCAGCCATGGCGGGATGCACGCTGTCGGCTGTGCCGGTGCACGTCGGGATCGATACGTCCTCTTGCGACTTCATTTCGAAGGGGCTGATGAGGCCGTTGGGGCCGAACGCGGCCTCGCTCATGCCCCATACGCCCGACCAGACGGCACGCTTGTCTTGGATGTAGTACTTGCCAACGAGCAGCGGCGCGTATTGCAACACCTCACGCGGAAGATCCGGAACCGACTTTTTGGTGCTCTTGGCTGCGTCCTTCTCCGTCTTGACCGTCGCTGTGGTAGAGCTATTCGTGTTGTTGCTACCGTTGGAGACGTGGCTGGTAGTATCTTCGATCACCTGAGCGCCGTTAGGCTCCTGCTTGATCGTGGTGGAGCTTCCGTTAGTGGCAGGCGCGGGAGGTTTCTGCTGCGCCTGCTGCTCGACCATCATGACGCACACGTGCACACTGGTGTCGAGGTGCCCTCGGGGCGTGCCCGAGGTCCACGGGGTAGCGCTGTCGCTGGGGCTCACCACCTCGATGCGCGCTGTCTGGAACACTGCGGCCTTGTCGCTCTGGGCCGCCTTGTGGGGCTGCACCACCTCGTCCCGAGGATCTTCCAGTGTTGGGTCGCCTATGGTGGCTTCGGGCACCAGCTTGGGCGAAGCCGGCCGCGTGGTGTTGCTGAAGCTGCTGCTGCTGCTGGCAGCGGCGTGGGAGGCGGTGGGCTGCGGGGCGGGTCGAGGCGGTGAGGCCGTCACTCCGGGTCCGCGGGCTTTGCTCTCTTTTGAGGAATGACCCCAAGTTGCCGCGGCGCGCGAATTTGGGCAGTGTCTCTTCAGAGTGATGGTCACTCCCAACAGAGCGCGCGGGGGCGTGTATTAAGGGGGGGCCGGCCTGCCACCGCTCGCTTGCTTTCGAAAATGACTGTTTCCGGGAAAACGAAGGAAAGACGGAGGGGTAAAACCTCGCCGACCGACCGCGACACTTGGGGTTAGTATGACTTGCCGAAAAACCTCGTATCGCGTTTCGCAGGGGAACCCCGTCCAAAGCGATCGCGCACTGCTTTCTTCGCTCTTTTAGCGAGAAAGATGCCTCGAGACCGCTAAAAAGATCCGACCAGGCTGGTTTTTACGTGCGTTGCCGCGGCAAGTGTCATTTGACAGCATCGGGAGCGTAGCGGCGAGTCGATGCCAGCACTGGAGTGCCGCTCGCGGCCGACGCCGTCGTCGTCGTTGGGGGCGGCGCCACACGGCCCACGTTGCAGGCAAACCGCTTGAAATCAGATTGAAACCCCTCGCCAAGAACCCGCGGGCCGGCCGCAAAATACTGCACCATTTGATTATCTTACAAATGACATGAGGTGGCGCCATCATTTCGATACGGCACCAGCGACGGGCCGGCCCATCCATGGCACACCATCCATTTTCGGCACGATACCCAGCAAAGAGCAACGGTTTGAGAAAGACCTACCGTCGCATTGGGGGGCCGAGCGCGGCGACAGCGGGCGATAGCACGGAGGATGACGGGGGTGACGGGGTTGGCTTGTACGCAGCGACGACAGCGCCGAAAGAGCAGGTCAGCCGAATGGGACGAGAGCGCGCCGCGGTCGTGGTTCCACAGCCAGCGCACGACACTTCACGCCCAAAAAACCGCCAGTCACATGTCGCCACGTAGGGGTTATGATGTTCTTATAGAGGGATATTCTCGTCCCTCTCTCTGGAAGAACACATCAGAGCCGCAAAACAGCTTCGTCCCATGACGGCTCCAAGCCACAATGGAGCTCAACCTGCATGGGTGGGCCACACAAGATCGCGACGCTTAGCGACAAAGATTTTTTACTGTTGAGATCTTGCGGATCTTGTCAACAAGATCTGCCGCAATTGCAGGACAGTACTGTATGTGCACTTCGATTTGCCGCCAGGCTGCCGGTGGTCTGGGTCCGTCAGAGTCCGCTACGCACGAGGTCCGCGACCATGTTCTTGTGGTGCGACTCGTTGGTGCCGCCGCCGATCTCTAGCAACTTGGAGTCGCGCCACAGGCGCTCCACGTTGTACTCGCCCACGTAGCCGTAGCCGCCCAACGTCTGGATGGCGCGGTCCGCCACGCGTTTCGCCATATCACCGCAGAAGAGCTTGACGCCGTCCGTGTCCACGCGGTTGCCCACCGAGTCGAGCTTCAGCTGCCTGCGTTGCGACAGCCGCAATGGGTTAGTCAACCTGCATTCAAAAGGACCAGCAGTGCTCGCGCTGGTCCAGCAGGCACATTTGACTACGCCAGATTCAACTCACCTTGCCGTATTGTACACATACGCACGCCCAGCCATGTACTCCGCGTACGACTCAGCAATGTTCTTCTGGATCTGACCAAAGTTGTTCAGCGGCTGCCCGAACGCCTGGCGCTCCTTGGCGTAGCTGCTCATAACCTCCAGCGAGCGTCGAGCGATACCGAGGCTCATGGCGGCCAACGTCACGCGCTCGATCTCGAGGTTGCGCATCATGCAGAGCACGGCGCTGCCCTCCGTGCCGATCAGGTTCTCGACCGGCACCTTGCAGTTCTCAAACACCAGCTCGGCCGTGTTGGACGCGCGCATGCCGCACTTATCCTTAATCCGCTGGCCCAAAGAGAAGCCCTCGAAGCCCTTCTCCACGAGGAACGACGAGAAGTCCTGCTTCGCCTTGCCCGTGTTGCCAGTGCGAGTGTACACAAGAAACGTGTCGCCCAGCTCGGTATCATTCACCGCGCCATTCGTGATCCACATCCTGCGCGTTAGATAAGGTGTTAGTCATTAAGATGAAGTGACTTCACTACATACCATTACCGCGACGACAACGTACTTGGTTCCGTTCAGCAAATAAAATTTGCCACACGCCGACTTCTTCGCTGTCGTTCGCATGCCCAGCACGTCCGTGCCGACGGAGGGCTCGCTCATAGCCATCCCACAGATCTTCTCGCCCGAGCAGGCGCCAGGAAGGTACTTCTGGCATTGTGCGTCCGATGCGTTGCGCGCCACGTTGTTCACGAACAGCATCGAGTGCGCCAGGAAGGACAGGCAGAAGGCCGGGTCGCTCGACGAGAGCTCCTCGTGCGCGATCACAGCCGCCAACGCGTCCATCTCCGAGCCACCGTACCTGTAGCAGTATAACAGATGTCCCTGTGAGACCATAATTCCTCAATGCAGCACGACTAGAGTTAATAGTACGCACTTTTCAGGCGCCGTGATGCCCAGCAGCCCCAGCTCCCCGAGCTCTCGGAACAGCTTGACGTTGAACTTCTCCTCGCGGTCGTGCTCCAGCGCCTGCGGGTCCACCTTGGTCTTCACGAAGCCGGCCAGCATCTCGCGCAGGGCACCGTGCTCTTCCGTGGGCGTGAACAGATCCAACTCCTTGCTTGACGACTGTTGACACCGTCAGAACCCAGGCTTTCCCTTCAATCTACCAGCATGAGCACGCACCATCGAGCGGGTGAGGCCATAGTAGGCGCCGCGAGGGGCGGAGAACCGTTGGAATTTACGGAGCATAGGACAGAATC
>AWVW02027055.1:0-10775 GCA_000500225.2 Phytophthora pinifolia
CTTCGTGTCATCCTTTCATTGGTTGAAATGGGGTTCCATTTCAACCAATCAGGAGACACTTTGCATTTGGGTGGCTCAATGGGGCCACCAAATCAATCAGAGTTAAATTTTCCCCAAAGCCCATACTTAGACTCAGTGTTCTGAGTCTCTTCGCGCTTCCTCAAGAGTCCACAGTGTACGCTAATAACGGACACACCTGGCCCGTTATACCGGCCAAGCCGAAGCGCAAGACGCCCAAGCCAAAGAGCGAGGCTCGTCTGGCGTCCCTGCGCGTCGCCCGTCGACGCAAGCGCCATGAAGTGAAGGTGCCGGGGCCCTGTGACCCTTCCAGTGGCTCCGAGAGCTGCAGCGATGGCATGGAATCTGGGCAGATCAAACTCATTACTGGTTGTGAGGACGAAGAGAAGCGCCCCGCGGGCACAGCTTCCGAAGAGACGACTCGCGTGAGCGAGGGAGACTTGGTCGACGCGACCCCGGCGGATGCCGTGGAGGCTTCGCCTCGTGATGATCACAAGAAGCCTTCGACGAGCGCTCAGTCGCCAGAGGCTCCGAGCCGTGGGACGAAAGCCTCACAGGCTCCTTGTTCGCCGGAGGACGTGTTGGCCGAGGTGGACTACGAGGAGTCTGAAGGCGAGTGCCCGCGCACGCCGGCTTCGCCTCAGCTCACCGAGCAACAGCGCGCCATCCATCCTGGAAGCCCCGCAACCCCGCGCAGCGTCGCTGCCGTGAAGCGCGCCAAGCTGAGGGAGGAGGGCTCCCGGCCCTCGACTTTCACAACTCCCTCGGAGTCTCAGCGCCTCGAGCCGCCGGTGGATGCCGCCCCGCGTGAGCTCAAGGAGCCACCTGTCATCACCAACGCCGGTGCTGACGAGGGATTGGACCCCGCCTGCCTCGTACCCGCGAACCGCGAGCACTTGCGTGAGCGAACGGAGGCCGCCCATACTGCTGCCGAGCGTGCCTCTGAGGAGCGCGGTTACGACCCTTCGGCCCCGAAGACTCGCGAGCAGCTTCTAGCGCTTCGAGTCTGGGTCCCAGACTAGTACGCGGCCTACCTGCAGCGCAGTCGTCAGCCTGGAGTGACAGTGACCAACTGCGAGGAGTGTCCGATCATCCTCCCAGAGGACACGGCACTCGCTCGCGAGTCGAACAAGGTTCAGTTCGAAGCGTGGCTCCGCCATGTGGGGTATGGTATCCCATCCCAGAACTTCTGCGGTCGCCGCACCGCTTGGACTGGCTCGTCCAGCGGCGACTCCGCTTTCGCATGGCGAAGATGAAGGCCGATCGAGTGTGGGATAGGCAGCGATGGGACCCCCGGGCCTTGCCTCTGCCGCATGAAGTCCTCGAGGAGGTTGTTGCAAAGGTGTCGAAGTCTCGACAGTCGCAGCCAGGGGAACCTGTGAGCGTTCTAGGGTGTGTTAACGCCGACCGACTCCGTCGGAGCGCTCATAAGCGTCCACGATATCGGCGCAGTCCTCCACGAGGCGACTTCCAGGCTCCCACGTGCTTTGAGCCTCGGGATAGCCACGCCACTTCACCAGATACTGGCAGTGGCCGATACGCCCGCGGCGCTTCAGTAGCTTCTCAACGTGGAACTACGGGGCGCCCTCACTTCCGATCAGCGCGGGAGGAGGACGCAGGGGGCGTCTCGCCGGCTCGGGAGCCTCTTCTCGACGCCGTTGAGGGTTGTCAGCGACTCCTCGAGTCGCAACGGGTGGACGTGGCTGCGCTGCGTGGTCGTCTGCAGGGGGTCGAACGATGCTTTCCCAAGTGGAGTTTGCCCTGAATAATGCGGTGCATGCGTCGACGGGCTTCACTCCGTTCTATGTCAACGGCCTGCGGCATCCGCGCACCCCGTTATCGTTGCCACCGGCTTCGCTAAGGCTTTAGCGTACAGTGTAATGTTCCTAGCCACGCTAGTTTTCGTTGGGAAATTGTACGACGCACCCGAGTCGATCAGGATTGTCATCGGCTCCTCATACCCTTTGACGCTGGCCGTGACGACCACGAGGTTAGACCGCGCGACGGCCACGGAGAGACACAGCAGTGCCGTCTATGGGACTTGCTCTCTAGGAGGTGGGGTGGCAGAGCCACCGGCCTCGAGGAAGAGCGAAGCCTCCCAGCAGGGCGTCCCGCGCCTACTGGGAGTCGTCGTTTTCCGACTCCGTAGCTTCGGCCATGTTGAGAGACGGAGTGGCCTTGCCACGACCCGCCTTCCATGGGTTCGTCGGGCAGTTCCGACGGAAGTGACCTAGCAGGTTGCAACCGAAGCAGCGACCACTCGCACGTTGGTTCCGCTGGGGACGAGCCGCCTCGGCCGCAGATATCTCCATGGGAGTGGGTCCTTCCGTGGGTTACGAACGACCCGTGTACCCCTGCGCAGAGCGCACACAGTGGTCTTCCATCATGACAATGTGGACCGCGTCGTTGAGAGACTTCGGCTGTCTGCGAAAGAGCTCGGTGCGCACCGCGCCCGGACGCTCGCCGTCCATGAACACCGTAACCTTGACATCCTCGAGAGAGGAGCCCCGGCCATTGCGGCCTCGAGATTCTACAGCTCCATGACGTAGGCTTGGAGCGACCGTTTTCCTTGCTTGCATCGCAAGATCAAGGACCGATAGCGATAAGCCACGTTGGCCAGCAGGAATGTCGAGCGAAACTCCTGTTCCGTGAACGACCACGAGGTGAAGTACCCCGGGGACGCCGTCTCTCGGGCCATTGCCCACACACGAGCCCTACCTCCCAGGTTGGAGAGGGCAAACGCCACCTGCGCTCGCGCCTCGTAGATCTGCCCAGCGCTCAGCGCTATCTCGATCTCGCGAATCCAGAAGACAAGGCCGTCGGACTCCTTGCCGTCAAACGTCGGCACCGACATCTTGACTGGCTTAGTACTGCCTTGTGGTGGAGTAAACGCCACGGAACCCGTCGGGTTCGCCTGCGCCGTGCTCTGCGCTTCCGCTCGCATCGTAGCACGAGCGGCTTCCTGCGCAGCAGCGCTCACGTGAGCAATCATCGACGACTCGTACTGGTTGAAGCGTTCCACGCGTGCCCTCTGCTGCTCCGCAGGTAAACTGGGGAATCCAGTGAAAGCTGCCTCGCCGAGGAGGCTGACCATCTTCTCCAGAGTGGCCCAGTGGGCGTCTGAGAGATGGGGGAAGTCCTACCGGGCCGGCAGCCTGCTCCCTGAGTCGTCCATACTCAGAGAGATCTTGATTGTAGCAACCGCGCCGGTCGCGGGAGTGACTACTAATGCTACCAGGTGTGACGGGGGTCAAAAGCACCTTAGCCTTAGAGGAAGCGTTAACGCGCTAACCACAACAGACGCCTGGCGTCCTTGTTCTAAGTGTTGGAGGGCCTGGCCTTCCAGTCGTTCCGTGATACCGAGTATCGAACGACTTGCACACTTCCGGGATAGAGTTAAACTGAATGTCTATTACTCTGCTCATAAGCTCCTACTTACTATAAACTGCCTAATTAATGTACCTCCGAAATAACCTGTTTCCCAATGATTGGCTCTGAAGCCAAGTCGTCCCCTTAAGTTCGAATCGTACTTAGATCGAACCTTGTGTGTACCACACCATGTAGCCATGGACCTTCACTCTGATGGATGCCCCGTTACACGAGTCTCTCCCGCGTACGTAGTTGAACTGAAAGAAGTTTGATCCGTCCCGAGCCGGAGACAGAGGCGGCACTTCAAGATGGGTGTGGATTAGATATTTACCCCAAGGGGCGGCTCAGCCGCCCATAAGATTAAATATTCAGTTTAGAAAACACACAGTAGAGCAGAAGCACCTTCCTTAAGGTCTCTCTAATCTCTAGGAGACCGGTAAGCATTACCCTTGACTCACCCCTGTTCTTGGTATAAAAGAACGAAGGTCGTAGACCTTAACTAAGCTTCCTCTAAGCAAAGAGCTACTGCAGCCCCGCTGTAGCTACTGGCGGGACCGACAGACATCCAACTGGCGTTGTTCGATCTGCATGTTGAGGCAAACTGCCTGGAGCAGAGCTCATGCCCATGAACCTTCCCTGCTGGGCTTTGCTGTGGCATGACGAGCGTCCGCGCGCTTTGGTTGCTCGGCAAGGATGGCTATCCAGATAGGAAAGTGTAATGACAAGCAGCATTAGTCCTGTTTCTCCTGTATGTTCATTGTTCTGGTGCCGACGCTTCCTTTCTTGTGCGGTGGCTGGCTTCTCTCAGCGGCGGGCGTTTCAGAAAATGAGCTTGAAAAGAAATCAACGCGAACAGCAGGCTGAGGGTGGGGCATCCACCAAATGCGGTGGCATTTTCGTTCTCAGCCCATGCGACCGCATGAAGCATAACTGTGCGATGCGGTGCGGCCGCATGCGGCCGGTTGAGAATGGGCCTAAGGATAGTCGCTCACTCGTCCGCCAATGCTCGTATAGTGCACCCATTCTGTTAGCCGGTTCTAATCGTAGCCGCAGTCAGCGGTGACCGTCTTGACTAGCTCTTCCGCAATAGATATCCAATCTACACAGCACCACACACCAGTTAGTTCTGTACTACGGCACCTTCGTGATCCAGTGTCGACTTAGACTCTCCCCGACGTGGCTCCAACGCACGTGCAATGAGCAAACCGATGAACCGGATGATCTCGTAGGGCTGAATGACTGCCCTACGGGATAGCTTTGCCTTGTACTCATCGACATTCTGCACAATCGTCGAAGGAGCACTTTCACGCCGCTGGCGCGCTCCAGCGCGCATCTGCGCCGCAATCGTATCAATGCTTTCCACCCGGTACTTGGCATATGCCTCCCGCCACAAAACACAAATATATTGCTTATGCTTCAAAAGACTTACTCTCGTGCTCATGTACCTAACCTGCATGGCACAGCTGGAATTGAGCCATCGCGCTCCCTGCGGGAGACCTGGGTGGTGTGCGTCGAACACCCAGTCGCCAAGAATCTGACAGGTTATCCATCCACGAAAGCGCAACGAGCTCAGGATGACCCCTCCATACAACCATCTTGCACGTTCCTCGCGGCATTCGTTTTGGTCGCCGCTTTTGCGTGAACTCGATGGCCAGACACCATCCCTTGCGATCTTTCCGGATAGTGCCAACGTGGCGATGGCCAATGCTGAGTAGTTTGTGTGAAAGCGGGATCGATGTGTAGAAGTTGTCCGTGCATATGAGTCGTTGCGAAGGTTGCCCATGGAGCACCTTCGTGATGTTCTTCACCAGAGATTGTTGAGCGACAGCTTCTTCCCCTGATTGTTCGCGATTACCACGAGACGATGGGTGGTGTAGACATCCACGACCAGCTACGCCTTCAACGATTCTAGATCCAACGCTCGATTCGCAGGCGGAAGTATTACAGCACGATATTTCTTGGTCTGGTAGACATCGCGATGTTGAACGCGTTCATTCACAAGATTGCCATGCGCAACCGCGGGAAACCAGTCCCATCGCATGCAGCGTTCATGCGGCGGCTCCATATCGACCTCCTGAATCAAACAAGTGAAGACTTTGACGCTGGTGACGACTACGCCGATCTGGTTACCGAGCCCCTTCCTCGCCATCCCCACACAATCGAGAAGACGGAGGAGATGAACGGCGTGAAGCGCCGTCAGTGGTTATACAAGGTCTGCTCAGCGTACGCTGGGACCGGCGTACGTAGCTACGAGACCAGCTACTTCTGTGCAGCGTGCTCTAAGGTCAAGAAGTGAAGGGTCACATTGCAAGGCGCGCAGACTTGAGCACGGCAGCGCACTAACGTGTAACGAGGTGTGGCACCAGAGCTGGAAGAACGGCATGGCCATTCCCCCGGAGATGCAGCACAAGATTCGGTTCGTTAGGAAGCGTAGGCCCGAAGTTGAGAGAGAGCTCGACGAGGAGTAATAAATGAACACGAGCCTCGTGTGAATGATGGTCAACCAGAGTTGTCTCGTCGTTGCTGTAGGGAGTAACGGTTTTGCAGGGAGATCGCAATTGAAAGTACAATGGGCGTGTTTTGTTCTGCACATCATCCGCTGCTCGCCAATCACATGCCACCATTTGACCACGTGTCACGCGAAAGGACTCCAATCAGGTTATACAGTACTATATGTTAATTCATATGTTAAGAATTACGGATTATCCGGAATAATCTTCGGATTGGAAGGGTTAATTGCACGAGCGGACAGTTTCTTGTCTTTCCGACGTTCTACAGGAACGTGCACGAAGCATATGCTTCCCCAAATTTGCAGATCACTAACATCTGGTGCTTTGCCGTGGATCATTTCGTATGGCGTCTTATTTCGCAGGCGGATCATGGGTGTCCTATTATGTACATATGTCATGTCTCTGGCCACGAGCGCTCAGTCATGCCCGCATCTTTCAGCGCACGTCGTACTTTGCCGATTTTTGTCTGATGATCCCGTTCTGCCGCACCATTTCCTTCGGGGGAGTATGCATTATACGATTGAAAAGCAATCCCTTTGCTTTTGCAAAACGTTTTGAATGCATGATTCACAAATTCAATGCCACCATCCGATCTGATGCGTCAAATTTTAAACTTGCCTTCACGCTCTAGCCCTAGGAGCAGCGTGATAACTTGTTCGTTAGCATCTCCTTTATTCCGAATGACATGCATCCACCGCCACGATAATTGATCGTAAATTATGCTAAGGAAGTATCTTATAGTCCATACACACCCATAGTTTTCATAGACCAATTTGCTAATCGGGCGCTCGTCTCGAGAACCCTTTATGTTTCTGTAAGACATCCTCTTCATTTTCATCTCTGCAGTAGAAGTTCACCTCTCTTAGTTTTGTGCTTTCTGTAAATGGTATGCCATTCACAAGCTGGTTGCTCATCATGTCTAATGCTCACGTGCCCTAGTCGCACGTGCCATTATTTCGAGACTCTCAATCTTTCCAAAGTTTGGCAGAGCCAATGGTTTGCAAGGCATTGCCTTGATGGTATTGCATGTCCTTTGCCTTTTCTTTACCGTACTTGTCTGTACATAGTATGCTCCATTAAATGCCTTGGCAACAAACACTAATTTGTGTTTCCACAATACAAATTTGTACAAGGCACTGTTACTAGCTATAATCTGATAGCCCACGTTCTTAATCCAATATTAGACCGCTTAAGAGCACTTTGTACCGTGCATTCTGCAGCCACTTTGCAGCCAAAATTCGTATTTAGTGCGATTGCGCACTTAGCGACCTACTTTGCAGTGCAATCCTCGGTACATTGTTGAAATCCATGTTGTGGTTATCTCAGGTTTGCCTGCACTTTGCAGGCACCATTGCACTCTTGACATCGACCACCTACCTCACTAGTGAATCATCACCACGCAGAGTTCGTGGCGGTCAGGACGCCGATCATGACCGGCAAAGCGAAGCAGAGCAAGACCAAGGCCACCAGAGGCAAGCAGCGGAAGGCAAGCGTCATCAAGTAGCGGAGCACTACCAGCGGCAAGCAGCCCCAATCATTATTTGAGCTGGAGGGCACCAGTATGTAACGTCCGGTGGAAACAAGCGCATCGCCGCCAGTGGATGCCAGTGTGCGACCCCCAGCGGACAACAGCGTCCATCCTCAAGTAGGTACAAGCATCGAGCCTGATGTAGGCACCAGCACGCAGCCACCGGTGCCTACCAGGCATAGGCAAAAAACTATCGGCAAAGGAAAGCCCAAAGGCAGCCATACAGAACCTCGCAACATGGGCGAGGTACTCAGCTGTGCTAAGGAGGATGTAGAGTCTCGATCGATAGTTGATTTGATCAATTTTAGCAAAACGTGTGCGTCGGTAGGACGAATACCTCGATCATTTCCCGCCACTGCAGCGCCAACACCACAACCGTCAGGGGAGTAAAGCGACGCAGTAGGTAGCGCATCATCCGAGCTGCACGAAGCTCACGGATGCCACAACGATGTCGCTCACGACGAGATCCCGCAGCATCATATAGTTCTGTTGCTGTGTGGGAAACGTTAACTAGCGACCTTGCAACGACAGAGTGCAGGGTGCAATGTGCAAAGTGTTCTTACCGCGTTTCGTGCATTTTCGTGTTTTTCGGTGCGAGCTTTGGCTTACGTCGGAAACGATCAAAACCTCTCTAATCGGATCGCTAGGTTCGCTGCAAACTGCATACACAGTGCAACGTGCAAAGTGCTCTGAAGTCCTCTATTCGCTCAGAATATTTGACTTTGCATGTGGCACCAGAGCGATGCTGCTAAACTGTATCGACTTGGCACCAGTCGGACCCATAAGAGACAGTAGAATCGTACCGACAAATGTTGTTCTCAGTTTAGAGCCCTGTCCAAATGTAAGCATGTAGTCTGAGTTGGGCTGTTTTGTCACGAAGACCGATGTGCATCCGCTCAGTCCGTACCCGCATCCTGTATCTAAAACCCAACAGGTTCCGTTAGCTCAGCCAGTGGCTGCAACAGAAATGGATGCAGTTGACTCACCTTTTCTTCGAAGGTTTGGACCTTCTCCTCGAACTCCTCAACAGCAGACGTGACGGCGGCGTTGTTACAGGAGTCACCGTGTGCCCGTCGAACTCGTCCATGTCATCATCGCTGTCTGCCGCCGAGCTGGACACAGCCGGGGATGCAGGAGTTGACTCTCCACCAAAACTGTCCACGTCATTGGAGCCAGGCGTCATCGGCACATCATCCTCCGACGCTCGCGGCGTCTCATCTGAGATCTCGAGTCGCTGCAACGGCGTAGCATCCACTGGAATCTCTTTGCGGGCTGTCGCTTGCGCCGGCTGCATCTTTTGCACCTTAGCGTGGTCCGTCTTTCGTATCTTCAGCCGGCGTGGCTCACTGTAGATATTCTTGCGGCCAATGCCGTTGGCAATACCCGCCTTTCTTTGGGGCAGTCCCGCTTGAAGTGCGGCCCTATTCCATTCATGTCGTTGTGAACACCATTACAATAGTCACACGCGGGGCAGTGGCCAGTCGCGGATGCACGCGACCTTGTCCGGGTCCATTCTTATTCCGTCGCGCCCAGTATAATCGCCGAGACAGGGTATTTCCGTCTGCACTTTGCCAGCTTCATGTATAGTTGCTGTTCTTCGCAGCGTTGCAGAACGGCCTTGAGTGCGGCGAGATGATCAGCCATCGCGTCGGTGGTCGTGAACACAAAGAGGTCTTCAAAGTAGCCGCGGCAAAAGTTCCGCTGGTTAGCGAAGACTGACTGCATGAGACGGTTGAACGCGGACAGGCTTGACGCGTACTCGAACCGCCCGTCCGGCGTGGAAAAGGCTGTGTACGGGATATATTGTTCTCGGAGTCGGACTTGAAAGAACCCCCACAGCAGATCTAGTGCTGAGAAGATGCGGCCCTTGTCCATTGCGTCGTAAAAATCTTCCTTGCGGGGGACCGGCGTGGCCGGAATTCGAACACGAGCGTTGATTGTGCGAAAGTCATGCACGATTCGTCGCCCCACAGCTTTCTTGATACAGAACGTTGGGGATGAGAATGCGGATTTCGACGGCCGAATCATGCCGGCCGACAGTATCTCTTGCGTCCTTTGCCGGATCGCTTCCTTTTGCTCCTCGCTGAGCCGAAACTGTTTCCTTACGACTGGTGTGAGATCCGAGAGCTCGATCTCGGCCTCGACGTCCACCGAGCGGGTCAGCGGCGTCGACGGCAACTCCTTGACAATCACAGTGTCCTTGAACGACTTGAGCAGGTCTTCAGCTGGGTGGCCCTCGTACGCGTCCCAATCAGACGACAATTGGCGCGCGGCTTTTTCTGAAGTCGCGCTCACAAAGAAACGGAGATCACCGTCGGCGATCTTGAGCTTCTTGAGTTCGCGCTTGTTCCTGATCCTGGTCAGCCCGTGGCGCGAGACGTGGGCGTGCTTGGTGTAGTACAACACGGCGGCCTCGTGCAAAGCGTCGGAATCGTGGCGCCTGGCGCGGGCACTTCGCACTCGTGCTCTGCCGGCGCGCCTGGCCGCCCCCTCGCGCACGCATTGGTGGAAACTGGTCTCGACCTCAGATGAGCGCGCGCGAGCGTCTTCTTCTTCCAATCAATTTCGGGGTTAACTTCCTCGAGCCAAGGCGTACCTAAGAGTCGATTCTCGTTCTCGGGCGCATCAAGGACGAAGGCTTCGGTTGTATAGACCGAGAAACCATCGAGTTTTACTTCGAGAGTCGTCACTCGCCGGGGCACCAGTACCGTGCGGTTGGTACCGATCGTTAGGGAGAGTGGGTTCTCAAACTCAACAACCTCAAGACCGAGGCGGGTGGCGGTCCGTCGGTCGATCGCGTTGAACGACGCACCACTGTCCACGAACGCGCAGACGGCCGCGTTCTTGACCGTGCCGGTATGAGAGAGGTAGCAGTAGAGGCTTCTCTCGTCCCGCCGCGCGACCGCACCATCTTGATGATAGTGGACCGTTTGGCGCGGCGATGGCTGGTGACCGGCGGAGCGCGTACTGCTAGCGCGTACCATGTCTTCCGCTTCGGCAGGCGGAAGACCTACCGAGCCGCGCCGTTTTTTGGCGGCTCGGCGCTGGCGTGGGCCTCGGCGAACTTCTTCTTGCGGCACACGTCTGTGTTGTGCGACCTGACCTTGCAGAAGCTTCAGTACTTCTCGTCCGCGGCCTTCCCGATCGACTCCTTCTTCTGTTCCTGGCCGGCCGCGGTTGCGCCGTTTGGCTTGGAGTGAGCATCGTTCTTGCGCTGTGATTGGCCACGGTGGGAGTCCCCATAACGTTGCGCCAGCTCGATCGTTTCCTCTAGAGTTGTCGGCATGTTCTTGGAGATGAACGCGTTCGTATCAGATCGGAGATTTTGCTGATAGAACCAGCGTCTGAGG
>AWVW02027073.1:0-29795 GCA_000500225.2 Phytophthora pinifolia
CAACAATAAATACCCTGTCGCAATGCATATAGTTGTGTAGAGTATTCGATAGTGTAAGTTTACCACAACTAATAAACTTTAGAAACCTGCACAAGTACCGCCAAAGACGATGTATGTACAGACATTTCCCCCAAACTTTGGCAGCTTCAACTTTTTAGTATATAGAGGGTATATACTGGATGAAGGTGATTGGGTATGAAGGGTAAAAGTCACGTCAACAAATCACTTATGTGCATCTCCTGCCTACGTGCAGGCGTTGCCTTCTCCTTAGGACTGTCCGTGTTCACCCGCTAAAACAAATAAGAACGAATTTCCGAGGATATTGACTGGCAGTGTGCCAAAGTTTGGGGGAAATGTCTGTACTACTAAACTTTTGAACTGCGAGTGAGCCACTTGGTTTGTCTCTCGCGCTATCTATACCACGATGCTATCTCTCCAATAATGCAGAAGAGTCCCTTAATAACTTCACTACGTGCAATGTTAGATATTCCGCGAAGATGGTATGCAAGAATACTAGATCCGCGTAAGTTTCAGCTGTGAAGACAGAACAAAGCGAAGCTTTCATCGTGATAGTACTTCGAAGTATTTACTCCAGCATCTATGAATTGTAGGGCATGTAATAGTGTGAGCACGACTTGAAAGAGGAACACACCAAATGCGGAAATTGCTGCCGCTTTCATGTTTAAGATCACTTGGGACAATAGCGACGCCCTTGTCTACTTCGAAGTACCTTGGTGCTTCAAGTCATGCCAGTCAGGCATCCATATTGGTTCTGCTATCTCGAGCTCAAGTCGACTCTTAGGGGTCTTGGATAGCGAAGCTGGTATCTAGATTTTCCCGTCGAGCGGCCCGAACGAGCACCGACTCGTGTTTCTAGTCTCAGCGAATGCTGCCACCCAGACGCTCACGTCGACCATTCATTTCTTGCAAACGTTTGCGATGGGAAGGCTCGTTGAATCGCGAGTCGCGATTCGCGACCGCCTATTATTAATACCATGTATATGAATCTTTCCCCTACGTTTTTGCGCTCTCTTAGGGCTGCAGCAAATCTAAGCGTCCAGATTGGTTGAGCCTTTCTCGCTGAAAATCGGGTGAACAACGCACTGAGGCTTTTCTAAGGGGGAGGGATCATGTACTGATACGTTTACTACATGAAAAAAAATAGACTAGAGAACCAGCCTGCCGTTACTTACTACAGTACTGTACTTCAAGTATTGCGGTGGATATATGACTGTGATGGTAAACAGGAGGCTTTGGTGTCGTGCTGCACAACTCCCTGGGAGACAACTTGCACAACACGACTGGTCGATGGCGCTCGGTCCAGCAGGCACGCGCTTTTGGCCGGCACAGGTCTGCTTCGAGCCGAGCACAAGTCCAGCGACGAAGACTGCTGATGACCGTCATCCACAGCATGACGAGCAATGCGTCGGTCGCGCCGAATCTCGACCTGCTTTCCGTCGTGCGATTAACACCTGCGCTCAGTATTCAGCAAGCTGTACAGAATCTATGAATCGCGGCCTGTTTCTGCCGGTGTGACCATACGCTGAACATAATAACACCACAATTTCAAAACAGGACAAGTTTATCCTATCGTATCAAAGCGTCTAGCCACCTTGAGTGCTAAACCACGGTTGTACACTAGCGGTATTTGGAACAATCTCTAGCAGTACCACCTGATTATCGCTACACAAGCAGCCATGAAACGGCTTGCCAATGAATCTCCAACATGAGGACATTGAAGGCGGAAGAGCTGCACAAAAGCTGCTTTCGGAATCTGGGGGTGATCGATCCAGCGCGGCCGCGCTCATCACTTTTGATTCGCCCCGCTAGAAGCCGTTGCACTCGGCTGAATTCCGCTTCGTCAATTCAGTCGCCATGAAGTTTGGCAAAGGTCTGTTACAGGAGATCCTACAGAGCAACCCCGAGTGGGCTCCCTTCTGGCTCAACTACAAGATCCTCAAGAAGCGCATCAAGGCTGTGACCCGCGCTGCGCACCACGCTGCCAACCAGCGCGATATTTGTACGCCAATTGTAGCATTGAGATCATTGGATAGTGTATGTTCGTTGACACCAACTTGTGTCACGCAGCCGAGTCCGAGCTCGAGGTGGCCTTCTTCCGCGACCTGCAGGCGGAGCTCAAGAAGATCTCGCTCTTCTACGTCGCAGAGGAGAAGCGGTGTTCCTTCCGCTACCAGCAGCTGCACTCGGTGCTCAAACACTTGAAGGTTCGTGGCCGCTTGATGGACTTTTTTAGGTTGCTACTTGGTAGACGAACGCGCTCTGTTTGGTGGCGTCTTGCAGAAGAGGGAAAAGGTCGAGGCTTTCGAGGCGCAGCGCCTCATGTTCGCCTTCGTGCACTTTTACCGCGAGTGCATCCGCCTCGAAAACTTCGCTGTCATGAATTACCAGGGCTTCTCCAAGGTGAGATGAGGCTGCACTCTTTCAGATCGAGAAACCGATCTAACTCGATGTTGCACGCATTCACCTTTCAGATTCTCAAAAAGCACGACAAATTAACAGGCTACAACACGCGCTCCAAGTACATGCGTCGCAAAGTGAACCTCTCGTCGTTCTCGAGCTACCCGAGTTTGCTGCAGATTCTGGCCAGCACCGAGGAGATGTTCCACGAGGTGGAGCGTGATACCCGCATGGCGCCGGCCGTGTCCAGCATTAAGCTCAACATCGATCCGCAGATGAAGACGGACGTCAACAGCGCGCACGTGATGGCACCGGTGGTGCACATCCCAACGGGATCAAGCCTGTCGTCGACGCCGGTGGCGGCTTCTGCTAGTAACTCTTCAACGGCTGCTGCACCGTTCCCTGCCTCGGTGCTGTGGACCTCGGACGAACAGGAAGCGGTCCAACGCGACGCGGCGCACAAATTGCGGCTCTAGCGAGAGGGACACCGCCGGTGCCAACATACCACCCACCGTTTAATTTATCCGCAATGAGTATCCAATTACAGAGTTGATGTAATTGGAAAGAGTTAAAACTACAACTTCAAGTTTCATGCCTCTTTTGGAATTATTACAGTAGTATGACAATATGGATATTATTTGATCCACGTGGTGAACAAACATGGCGCAGCTACTCCGCGCAGCAGGTCCGCGCACGTATTGCTAGCACCCGCCCTGCCTCAACGCAAGACTAACGCGGCTGTCTATCCTCTGCTTCTCTAGCAAATGGCAACCTCGAGAAGGTCATCGAGCTACGCAGCGACTGGTCCTTCCAGAACAAAAAGGGCGAGTCCGGTACGGCAGTCAAAGACTCAAGACATTTGCGTGAGGTAGTCGCTAAGTAGTGCATTTTCAATGTGCTAGTGCTGCACGTGGCTGTGGCCGAGGACCAAGTGGAGATCGTGCAGCACCTCGTGGCCAATGGCGCCATGCTCAACCTGCAGGACAAGAAGCACCGTTTCACGCCTCTGATGCTTGCGCTGGCGCAGCAGCCGCCGAGCTTTGAAGAAACCTTCCAGGCGCTGCTCAAGGGCAAACCAGACCTGAGTGTGCAGGACTCGTCGGGTCAGACGGCTCTGCACCTGGCAACAGGTAATGCCGTCGTCATGACTGGGGAGTGTGCAAGGCTCCTGAAAGCTGTGTTGTGGGGGGTGATGTGCAGAGTATGAGGAGGTGGAGTCGCTGAAGCTGCTGCTGAGGGCGAAGGCCAAGGTGGACGCCGTTGATAACAAGAAGATGACGGCGCTCCATGTTGCGGTCGGAAAGGAGAATCTCGAGCTCGTCCGCCTGCTCGTTGAAGCGGGTCGTGCCAATGTCAATGTCGTGGACGCCAAGGGCAACACGCCCCTGTAAGTGGTCTTGTCATTGGAAGTCTACAGTAGATACCCCTTGGCAATGGTTCGATACTGAATGTGGATTTCTGCAGTCACTGG
Source organism: Phytophthora pinifolia (assembly GCA_000500225.2). NCBI lineage: Eukaryota > Oomycota > Peronosporomycetes > Peronosporales > Peronosporaceae > Phytophthora > Phytophthora pinifolia. The sequence continues at coordinate 3,890 of AWVW02027073.1, forward strand.
GCGTGTATCAAGAATGGCGCAGACCAGCTGGAGCTGATCAAGTACTTGATCTCCAAGGTGCGCACTGCCATAGTGACCTGCTGGTGAAGAAAGCAACCGGTAATGACACCTTTGTTCCTGTTGCTGGCTTTTTAGGGTGCAAAGCCTCTCAAGAACGCGCATGGAAACTCTCCTTTGCACTCGGAGGCCATGCATTGTGACCCGACGGCAAACTGGCCAACTGCGGCAGCGGAGGCACTGACGACTGCGTTCCCGAATTTGATTGCTGAGGTCAATAACAGCGGCTTGACAGCGCAGCAAACCTTTGAGCAGGATATCGATGCTGAGGAGCCTGTGGAGGACAAGTCGCCTGCCAAGTCCTCGAAGAAGGGCGGACGTCGCGGTAAGGTTGGCGACGATGACCTGTATCAGGACAACACAGCCGCGGCACGTGCTGGTGCGTCTTAGTTTTGAGTTGACTTTGCCCTTGCGATACGAAATCTAATGTGGTCTCGTTGCAGCCGCTATCGCCCATTCAAAGAAGAAGGTTTCCAAGGGTGGCAAGGAAAGCAGCGGCGGCATGGCTCCGTACATGTGGATTGCCTTGGTGCTCGCCGTATTGGCCATCTTGAACGCCATGTTTTCAACGTAGTAGTTCGTGGCTCCAGAAGTTCGTGCAATATGGAAGACAGGAAGTGGTGCTACAAAAATGCATTCAAAGATCAACATAGTTTTCGTGACAAAGCTGGGTTGCTCTGCTTGATACCGCTTAGCGCCCTACAAGGTATTTCGTCAGTCACTATCACTATCAGAAGATGAATAATTATCCTCGACACGGCGCTCCCCCTCCTCCGTCTCCTCTTGTTCCTCGTCGTCTTCTTCACCGACATCGGCTTCATCTTCAATGAATTGGTGGCGGCCGCGGCGACGACCAGTGATTTCAGTCTCTTCCTCCGAATCACTTTCCTCGTCGCACGGTTCCTCATCCACGTCGCTGTCCTCCTCCTCCTCCTCCTCCTCTGACCCTTCTTCTCCACTAAACTCACTGTCCGAATTAGCGAGGAAGCCCTTCAAGTTGCCCTTTTCATCAACGTCTTCCTGGTCCAAGCGGCTTGGGAAGTCGAGGCGTCCAGTAAGATCAGGCAAGTCAAGAAGGATATCGTCCTGGTTGCCGTCCAGGTCATCAAATACGTTCGACAGCAGCACTTGCTGCACCAAGGCGATCTTGCGTTCGAGCTGCCAGTGCTTGCACAGCTGTTTCAACAGGCAACCGACATCACGCACCGTCGATAAGCTTTCTAGTAAGGGATGCAGTAGCTCCACGACTTCGCTATTCGATTCCATGAGCGCCACGCGACGTTCAAGAGCCGACACAAAAGACGGATCGCGCACGCTCAAATGTCCATTCTCCACAGCAGAAGCCATTTTGTTCATCAGCACCCCTGAATTTCCCGAGCCCGCCTCAAAGATCCCCACAAGCTGTTTCGCGGACAGGTTCACGCCCAGTCCTTCCAGGAAGTCAACACTTACAAGTTCTGGGCAAGTCTCGTTCAGGAAACGCGCAGTCTTGCTAGCCTTCATCCCCCACTCAGCAGCGAACAATCGAACAAGTCGTCCAACTTCAACGAGCTCCCAGCGCTCTCGCGCCGCCGTGTCGATGAGTCGAGAGAAAATCGATGCGTTGTCACTGTCCGCGTGCTCGAAACCAAAGCCTTCCTCATCCTCGCTTTCCGACGACTCGTCCGTGACGTGAACAACTTGGGGTGCAGCAACCTTAGCGACACGTTCAGGAGCCTTCGGAGTCTGCTCTTGGGTGTCTACGAACATATCGTCTTTCCTTTGTGAATCCTTGGCGAGAGAGGCTGCAATCGGCGTTAAGGACTTCGTAGCGGCGGCGGGGGTCTTCTTTTCCACCTGTTGAGCGGCAGACTTGCTAGCAGTTTCATTCGTCTTTACTGACAACGTCTTCGCTTTCAGGGCCTTTCTCTTACCGGCGAGATGACTCTCCGGTTCATCCGACAGAACCAGCGGGTTCCCCTGTCGAGGCTGTGAAGGGTTCTGTGTCTTCGGTGAAGCACTAGTCGGTGTCTTCGCCTTGGGGGACCTTTTCCGCTTCTTGCGAGAGCGTGGAGATGCCGCTGTAGCTTTTTGGCTTGACGGTTCATTCACGTTTTTCTTCACGATCACTGCGGTATCCACGGTTCCATTAGCAGCAGGAACGTCAGCCTTGATATCATCACTTTGCGCTGTCCGATGTTCAGCTGTCGGCCTGGAAGCGTTCGGCTCCGTTTCGGCTCGCCTTCGCAACTTTTTCAGCTTCCGCATGTGTCTCTTCTTTTGAGTCGTTGTCATATGCTCAGTTGGGCCATCACCTACGTCATGATCAGCAGTGGGTTTCGCAGCGATCGTGCTCTCCTTCACGACGGTTTGCGTTTTCTCTGTCTTGGGCACCGTTACCGCCTTGCCCATCACCGTCTTGTGCTTCTTGTGCGGCGGTTTGATGACCTTCTTGGACTCAATTTCTTTCATGCTACCCAGTGCCTGCTCCAGCGGGTCTATCTCATCCTCGTGCGCCCCACTATGCTGCATTGAATGCCCCTGCGGCGCATGTGCAGACGTCTGCACCTTGACCGTCTTCTTCACTGCTTGAGCAATTGCACTCTGCTTCTCCACCTTCGTGACCTTCTTAGCCGCCTTATCCTGCTTCTTAGCCGCCTTATCCTGCTTCTTCACGCCACCAGGAACCTTGACGACCACTGATCTGTTCACCTTCTTCTCAACTGCTTCCACCTTCTTCTTCTTGCTCTTCTTCTCCTTCTTAATCTTGTTCATGTTGAACTTCACCATCGGCACGGGCTCTCCGTCCTCGGCGTCATCTCCACCCCCAAACTTGTTGTTGCGCTTCTTGTGCTTGGCCTTGAACACCACGCGCGGTGTCTCTGGCGCCGTCGAAGCAGACTCTTCCTGCGGCAACTCGAACATACGCGCGTGGAAAGCTTCCAGCCGCTTGCGGGCATCGTCATTATCGTCCTGAAAGCTCTCGGAGCGGCGTCGCTTCTTGTTCGCCATCGCCAAGTGAGCCACTGGTTGCGACCGTTACGGCGTCGAGGACCAGCAGCTTTTTCCACCAATCATAAATCGGTTAAAGATTCATTACAGATAATCCAAATGTATTATAAAGGTTAAATGCATCCAGATGGCAAAACAAAATCTGGAAATGAGACTGTCGTTGGCTGTGGCTGTGCTGATCTTCGGTGCCGTGGGCTGGTACGGGTATCACCATGGCCCACAGTACAGATGCACGAAAACAACGAAGCAACAGCGTCGAGAAAGGATGCGCTCGAAGCGACGCAGCCGCAAAGACGAGCAGCTAAAAGTCAAAAAGGCTGCTCGCAGTCAAGCCCTGGCGGCCGAACGGGTCGATATGACTATAGAGCAGCGCAGTGAGCAGAGAGAGAGGATTCGCATGCAACGTGTGGAGCGATACGTAAGTTGGCCACATTGGACGTGGATGCTTGCTGAAGGGTTGACTGTTGAGTGCAGCAAAAGTTGGAGGAAGCTCGGTGTAGTGGTGTTCAAGTCGTGGTGGACTTGGCGTTTGCAGTCGGTCAGACAACTCGCGTGGGTTTGGTCAATGATTCTGGTTCAGGGACTGAGCAACAGAGGGTTTGTTAGTGGCTATTAACTCATTTGCTTGTTGTACTTTGAAGGAGTGTCACAGCGTTTTCAAGCAGCTCGGATGCGTGTACGGGTACCTGAAAACCTGTCCGCTAGACCGACTTCTGTCGCTCCACCTTGTGTCCTGCACTCAAGATCTTGTTGCAATCTTCGCCCAACACGGCGTGGCAAGTTGGAAGGTCTTTGGTCGCAGTCCTACTTTTTTCAGTCCATGTGAGTGGCTGATGTGTCTTTGGTGCTGCATGAACAGATTGGGAAACACGAGGAGCCACTCGAGCAAATGTACGCAGTTGACAAGCTCGTGTACCTCTCACCGGACTCGGACAATGTACTCGAGACGCTGGATCCCAACTGCGTGTACGTCGTTGGTGGTATCGTGGATCGTTCCGTTCGCAAGGTACAGTACAAGATCTTGAAAAAAAAGGTAGTATGCTGCAATCTAACGGGGCAATTCATCCATCAGGGCGAGACAAAGGCAAAGGCGATTGCAAAAGGCATTCAGACGGCCCGACTGCCGCTGCAGGAGCACTTCCACAGCTCTGGGACGCGTGTTCGCACTCACATCATGAACCTGGACTCTGTGCTTATCGCGTTAAATGAGGTGGCAAACCACGGAGACTGGGGACGCGCTTTCCAGCGAGCCGTGTCTCCGAGAATCACTCGCCAAAAGGGGGCGAACGTTGAAATCAGTTGAAACTTGATTGAATACAAAGTATAGATATCCATCATAAGCGACGTCGCTCAGTCGCCAGTGATGGAGGCCATGTCAGCGATGACGCTTGAGACTGCGGCAGTTGCAGTAGAGGTGGCTGTGGCAGCAGCATTGGTCCAATTGATGCCTTGGCCAGCTCGTTGGGCAACAGTCGTGTTATCCGCATCAATGGACTGGCAGTGAGTGATGGCATACACGAGCTTGTCATGCATGACCTCGCGGCTCGAGTACGCGGGAAGATCGATGGAAAAGAAGCCTGCAAATAATCCACGTCAGTCTCCACGTATAGGCAAGACAAGTTAGGTCGAGGTGACGACTTACAAGTATGGGCAATGGGGAGGTACATGTCGGCGCGACCTGCAGCCTTCGGCAGCCCTGAAATCTTGAAATCCTGAGTGAAGTCGGCTGCGTGTGTAGGCAAACGTGATCGACCCCTGTAATTCATACAATGATGCCAGCATGTTAGTATATCCCGCACCTCCCGGAGCAATACATGTCCTGTAGCTCCTTACCATACAAAGCGCAGGAATGATGACTTTTGCTCATCGCTGAAATCGCCCAGAACGTCCCAGAAGAAGGCAACGTGTGGCTCGGTAGCCTGACATCCATCGCCATAGATCGTGCGCCGTCGAAGCAGAGCAATATCCACCGTCGCTTTCCCACATATCAGAGTTCGAAGTTCATGCCACGAGAAGAGACCTAGCGTGGGGGCTGGCAGGATCGTCGCCAAGCCACGCGAGATGTCTCCACAAACTGGCGCAAACTCCGTCAAGCGATACGTTTCGACAGCACTCGCGTACTCCTCACGATCGTCCCACGTCACGTGCAAGTGACTACCGCCAGGTACTAACTCGACTGTTTCACGGGTACTCGACAGCACGGTGAAGCTCGCGTCCACGATCTCATCAAACATGGCCTCAGTGATCCCGTGCGCGTCCAAGTTGGCGATCGTGTCGACAACCTGGAAGCACCCTTGATGAACTGCTTCAATGTCATGACGCGCCACGCTTTGCCCAACCAGCAGCTTCCACACTACGGGCGGCAGATTGAGATCTAGCGGTGTCTTCGTTCGCACAGCCACACCCGCAAGCTTGCCTAGGAACTCGGCCATCTGAATGCGTCGCGGATTCGTGCGCAAATGCGAGTTCGGGACGAAGAGCTCGCGGTTCTCGCCAGTATTCATCAGGGAGTTGGGACACTGGCGTAGCACCGGTAACAGTGGCGTACGGGTCTGCAACTCGGAGCTCAGCTGAGCTAAACACTCTCGGTACAAGCCGCCAAAGTCATCGCCAAACTCGCCGACAAATTGGCACTTGAATGCCCTGTCCGCCCCACGTAGTAGAGCAGGCTGCAGGCCATGAAGTTGCTCGAAAGTCTGCGCAAACACACTATCACGCTCGCCAGCCTCACTGGCAAGAGGGTCGCCCCGCTCGGATAATTCTAGTGCCTCATGAGCACGGTGACGGTCAACTTCGATTTCCGGACGAGCTGCTGCTGGTGCTTGCTGCTCCTTGAGAACACCAAGCCACCATGCCAGCTTAACATGCTGGAAGACGACACCGCGAAGTGCCCGCGCTCCACGAGCCAACAACGAACGTTCATCGTGAGCTGAGAAGTCGATAAACGCGAGTGAAGTCTGCAAGCGGCAGTTGAAGTTGCGTAGAACCAAGAAGCGGCGTTGGAGAGCTTCCAACGGAATACACAGCAGTACCGGGAAGCCGTGTAGCTGCTCCTCTGTTGGAACAAATTCCTCAGGCGTCATACGTAAGGGATCGCAGCTCAGCAGCGCTTCGGCTCGAGTCTCGCAAATTTCGTTCACGAGCTGCACTAGAGCGCGATCGCGCGCTGGGGTGAATACACGCTGAGATGCGTGCAGACGCTGCAGCTTCTCGCCGTATTTCGTTGCTAGTAGACGTCGCCCGGTAACTGAGAATTCGGGAACGGCTGTAAATGCCACGCCCCACTTGGTTTCTCCAGACGACGACTGCTGCTCCTGAAGCAGACTCGACACCTCACCAGAAGTAACCTCTTCCGCAGATCGAAGTGCGTCGATGTCTCCGTCAATTGGAGGCGGGGGTGGAAGAGTGGTCGAATCCAGCACTTCTCCTTCCACGTGCTCCGACAACGCAAGTGCTTGTTCGTGGAGCAACAGGCGGTGGCGCGCGCGGCGCGCTACTGCGTCTGCTTCTTCTCGAACAAGCGCTTCCATTGCGTGCATGTTGGCTAGAATAAAGTCCGCAGCCTGCTCGGCGTCGTCTTCGCAGTGGCGTAGCGCGTAGACACACCACTCCATGGGGAACCCCATTTGACTCAACGCAATCCCCAATTCCATTCGGAAGTTGGGGATAGCGCCATCACCGAGTCCCCCTTCGCCTACAACCCCTCCGAGCGTGTCGTCTTCCTCTTCGCTGTAGTACGAGTCCTCTCCACTTGCCAACTCGCTTCCAGTTCGAGGAAGACCCAGTTCAAGGCCTCCATCTTCGACCCGATGGCCACCGATGAGATCAATGGAGTCCCGCTGGTTGTACAATGCAAAGCCAGGGTAAAACGTGCCCTCAAGCTTCGGGCCAGTGCCACCAGGACCAAAGGCAACACCCAGATCCTTCCCGTTTAACGCGTAGCTCAGTGTACCGCGACGCAGGTCTAACGTGAGACGTACAACATCTCCGGTCTTGAACTTATCACCGTAGGTGCCGCGCTGTTTACTTCCATTGTGCCAGAGCGCACGATTTCCTATCCATCCCCAGCCGCGGTTGTCTTTGCCGAGGTACGAGTCCAAGCGAACGTCGCGGCGAGCAATCCCCAAAAAGATATTTGAGCTCGCGGTCACGAAAGTAATTCGCACCTCCCAAATGTGGACGCCTCCGTCGAAGCGTGCCACACCAATGGCAGTTTGCCAGCCCTTATCACGCACAAGGGAGAGCCTAGTGTCTCGCGCTTCAAGCTTAAGATACGGTCCTTTGCGCACGCGGTCCACGCGGCACTGGAAATTGGATTGGACGGGGAAGCGCCACACGAAACTATCTCCTTCAATGGTGACTTCCTGGCCTCCACAAGCCCCTGTGAATGCACGCACTTCCGCTTCCCCTCCTCCGCTCGTTGTTCCTTCGGCTCCACCTTCACTTCCCACAGGACTTCCGCCTTGCAGGATTTGTAAGCAGTGGGAACTAGCGGTCTCGCTTTGAGGATCTAGCCGCACTCGAATGCTCGTAGCCAGCGGGATGCTCACAAGCGATTCCTGCAGCTCCAGATCGTAAGGGTGTGTACTCTCGACACGGATACACACGTCCTCCGAGATGTCGGACAAGAAATTATCAGCTGAGAGCATAAACTCATCCGGGAGCTGAGCCGCCGCCGCAGCTTCTGTCCCAGTATCATCGCTGGGGCTAACATCATCGGGTCTTGCCGGGTCCATTAGGGCCTTCATGACGCCATACACCTGACTGAGTGGCTCAAACCACTCGAACGCACTCATCAGATTATCACAGTTGAGCGAGTGGAAACGGAAGCTGAAGTTGACGTTTTTCGCCGATGCAGTAGCCGTTGCTCCCATGTTGGCAAGCAATTTGCAGTCGGCGTTGAACGAAATGGTCGGGTGAAGTTGCTGTGGACGTGAGATACTTGATAAAGCTGTGCCGAGCAGCTGTCCGTTCTTGCAAAAGAAAATCTCCTGCGTATCTAATCGTAAACCACAGCCAAACACGTCGCCAGGACTCACGGCACCCGCGGGCTCAACCCAGCGCCAGCGATCAACGGCAGTGTCCCCGGCGCACAGCACTTGTCCATTCGCCGGAGCAAAAGAGTAAGACCGCGCGCCATCCGCACTGCCGCCCACCATTACTCCTTCCAGCGGGAATGACGGTGGCGAGAACCCCAGCGCAAGCGAGCCTCCCATGCTACCGCTGGTACTCCACTCGACAACATTGACCTCGAAGTACACAATCTCGGCCTTGACTTCGTCTCGCATCGTCATTACGAGAGCCGGGGTGTGTTCAAACCGGCAAGAATACACTTCACCAGGCGGTGCACCGAGGCCTTCAGCTGCCAGGGCTTCGCGCGCAGCTGTCGTATTGCTCTCGTCAGCTCGGTAGTCGAGCAAGAACTTCCGCTCTTCTCCTGAGAGATGCCGCGTTACGGCCATCTTTGACGAGTGGCTCACCAGCATTTCCACGAACGGTTGCTTTGCAAAATGGAATCGATACGGTAAGCTCAGCGATCCACCACCATCAGGATCTAAGCAGGCAGCAAGCTCTTGAACTCGCTCACCGCGTTGCTGGTCCTCAACCGCCAGCAGCAGCTCCACGAAAGCTTGCAAGAGGGCGTGAAGTGTGAAGCCGCCGTCTTGGTCTTGACTAAGGGCCATGATCTTGGATCGGCAGTACAGAAGCGATTGCTTGTCATGCCAGTGGGCACCACGCTGGATCACAGAGATGAGAGCACGTACAAGCGATACTGCAGCCTGCCCACTCGACGGTTGGTTCTCGCGCAGAACCTGCTGTACTAGCGAGAAGAGCGCCGCTGGTAGTTCGGGACTCAATTGCGCTGACCCATTCAGTTTGTCCAATTGCTTGGAAGACGTCAACTGCTGGCATTGAAGCAGAACCTCAACGAAAGCGAGAACGTTCTCCACCGTGATGGGTGCGCAGAGTACGAGATCTTCGTCCGTGAGACTTATAGCGAACGCAGTACTAGGCTCGCCTGCACTTGCGTCGGCCAGCGTAACAACTGGTAGCAATAAGCCACTGCAAAAGTCCGACTCCACAGCCCACAGAGAGGTTTGCACGACTACATCGTCCGCAACCGGGAGTAATAGCTGGATGCGAGACGACTCAATTGACTGGTTCTTGGTGCTTCGCCCTTTACCAAAGTGTTCGCTTTCACCACCCAAGCTGTCTTCATCCAGCGTTTCGATGTCAACTTCCTCGGTTGTGGGGAGCTCCACGCCTCCACCCCCTGTCGAGGCGGGAGATGCAGCTCGCCATACGCAATGGAAAGCGTCAACACGCTTCACAAGATCTTCTCGTACGCAGCGTGTGCTAGAAACATCAGGAGGTTCGAAAGGGTCTTCTTTGCTGCCTGCTACGCAGCCCAACGCGACGTAACCCGACGGCGCAACTGGCCACCAAATCGAGCGCAGCTGCTTACGTTGGAAGTCCGGATCGCTCTCCGAGTTCTTGGGTAGCCCTTTTCCAGTGATATCGACGCGTTCAAAGCTGACTGGAGGCATCAAAAGGTCTTGGTCATCGTTGTCGCTGAACAGTAACATTGGTGCATCGGGGGCGCCGTTCCCGCACTTGACAACGTCACCGAGACAGAACCATTTCTTAGCGATCGACGTCGAAGATTCAGATACCACAGGAAGCATTGGCCGCCAAATGGTAACAGCGTGATCGGCTGCAGATTTCATCCAACCGCCGTCAACGCTTCCAGAAGAGCTAAACCGTTTTCGCCACTTGTGACGGTGCTTCAGCAGCGGATCTGGCGGCGGGATACTCCACAAGCGTTCGTACGTGTCAACTATCACGACTTCAATGCCGCAGGACAGTAAAACCGGTCCTTTTGGAAAACATCCGTCGGTTTTACGTGCTCTTAACGGCGAGCTCTCCCAAGCGACCGTCGTCGTTGGTGAAGCATGTGCGCGCGAAAGAATGTGCAGAATTGTCTCGAAAGTGACATTCTCCAGCGTGCTGGGCACATACACGTCGTTCACATCCTCCCCGCCGCCGTTTCGGTTATCCTCACTTTCCACTAGGACCTCAACAAGTCGGCTGACGCCGGACCAACCAACACTGGTTGGGTTTTCTGCTACCTCGTCTATCGATCGCTGGAGACTCGACAAGTTTCGAGACGAGGATAGGTTCTCTGTCAATGTCTGGGTCGATGAACGAGCCATCACTTCGTGTGCCATTCGTGAGAGGATCTGCTGGATCTTCCCGCTCTTTTCAGCCTTCGGTTGTTGATGGAGCTGATACTCAGGCTCAAATGTCAAATTAGTCGTTTGATCTGGTAAATTCAGTAGCGAGATCAGTCGTCGAATGACCAGAGGGCTGCCGAGATCACTGAGTGCCGCCTCGCCGTTATGGGACGACTTCCCGAAGAGACGCACGATCTGGACGAGAATTTTACGCGCATGGATGACTTGAAGACGATCACAAAGCGTCTCCTCTTCTAGCTTGATCTCAAACGCATTCATCTGTCGCACGGTGTCGTCAAAACTGCTGTTGCACTCGCTCCACAGGGTAAGATCGGACTTGGTGTGTAGTGCATCCACTCCAACACAACCAGCGTTATCCACCTTCTTGGTTTTCACAGGACTGCCCATCGTTCGAGCCGCAGTCCGCTGAGGCGTGGACGGGCGTAAGGCACTTGATTCTGTTAAAGCATAGCTTGGGTTCTCGTCGCCGATGTCTTGGAAGTTTACAAGCGGTTCGGCAGTCTGAGTCCCCATTCCCGAGGTCAAAGCCCTATCGTTGCTTGCGAGGCACCGGGGTGATGTCACCGAACTCGCCAGTTCAGCGCCTCTGTTGGAAATGAGTAAGCGTAGCGCATCACCATAGCTGTTATCGGTTTGGCGCAGAGCCTCAGCACACACCGCTTCCGTTCGCCCAAGAACCATCGCTAACTGCCGCACATTCGACGGATAGTTACACTGGAAGTTAACAAAAGATAGTGAGTGTTCTATGATCACGGACAATCCATCCTTCCATCACCAATCGATTCTTACCACGTTAACGCCTCGACTTCGTTGGATCATCGAGAATGCGTCGTCTAAGCTGCCATTGGTCATCCGAAGTGCTTCTTCACATTCAATGGCACTAGCCACCAAGTTTGCTTCTTGTACGCGTCCAAGCAGGCGTAACGTAAGAACTTGCATTTCCTGCAAGCTTGGTGGAGCATTCTGTACACGGTTACAACGATCCATTCAATAAAAACAGTTAGGCCTTGCAATCGATACAGACAGCAAGCAAAACCAAAACCCGATAAACGTACCGAGCGTGTGGCTGTGCCCATTTCGCCACTCGAGCGCAAGACCCGAGTCTTGCTGAGTTCATTCAGGAGAGTTGGTCGTTGTGACGTCGACTCTCGGTTGACGCTGTCCCTACCGAGAGCTATACGCAGTATCGACCCTACTCCGCCTTCCTGCGACCGTGGTGAAGTTACCGTCGGGGGCTCATTTGGCCCAAAGCTTTCTCGCTGTTGGTACGAAGCAGGGGAAAGGATGGCGGCTGGGATCATGTTCGGATACATGTTCGCTGTAGGAGATCCGACCGCTGGTGTACCTGGCGCTTGGAGTACCGACGATCGGGGAGAAGTAAAACCACCAGCCCGCGGAGAATCCACCGCAGGGTTTGGAGAAATAAGTGCGCGAGGCACATCACTCTCCGCGACAGACGTGATGACGCGGAGGCCTTGAGTTACTGTCTGGCGATTGCTGTCTGGTGCATTACCGCGAGTTCCACGGTTCTGTAGTTCTGCTGGGCTTCTCGGTATAATCTGTGGTGTGCCGATCTGTGGTTGTTGGTATTCCTGCCCGGGGATCAAGATGTTCAGGTCGCCCGGGTTCTGGGGTGCCGTAATGATAGGCGGCGGGGCGTGACGACCTCCGATGCCTACACTTGGAGTACGAACCTGGAACTCGTACGTGACCAGACCCCCTCGAGATAAAATTAACGAGATCCGAGACCCGGTCGTGATCCGAGTGCTTGATCCGTGAATACGCACCCCATTGACGATGGTCCCGTTCTTGCTAAAGTCCTGCAGCTCGAACTGTTCTTCCCCTCCATCAGTTTCTCGTCGTAAACGACGCAGATGGAAGTGTCGGCCACTGACGCTGCGATCGTTCACAATTAAGTCACAGGCTTCTGCTGCGCGGCCAACCCGAGTGATAGGAGCTATGAGTGGGAACGGCATGTAATCAATAGCGGAACGCCCGGGCCCACCTGCGATGTGCGCATGCTCAGCCTCGTTCAGCGGAGGAAGGGGTAGTAAGACGCCCCAGGCGCCAAACGGCAAGTCTCCTTCGCCAGATCGATCGGGTCGCTGCCCGGTTCCCCGCAAACCACTGGAGCCGAAACCAGTAGAAGCAGCACTCGGGAACGAGGGACGGCTCACCTTGCGTCGAGGAGACTGGATCGCATCCATTCCCCAGCTTAGCGCATTTTCACTCCCCAACTTTTGAACAACTTGATCGCACATTTCAGATTCATAATGGTCGACTGCGGTGTCGATCACCTCTTCGGTATCCAAGAAAATCTGCCGTTGCTTGACACAAAGCCATCGCTTTTGCAGCGTGCTGGAGGCTTCTAGCGCTGGAAGTTCTGACTTACTCGACCATGGCAACGAGCTTTCTGACGACAGCAGAGCGGCTAAGCTTGCCACAAGCTGCGAGTCCATACTCGTCAGACCAGGACTCAAAGTCGGAATCTGCTTCAGCAACGACGACAATGCCTTCGATGACCTCCACCGGATTTGCTGCGTGTACATCCTGAGCCGGCTACCCAACACTTCCTGGACTGGACTGTTCTGAGGCAGGTCCAAATTACAGTGCACCGAAGACTCCTCGCCCGCAGGCGAAATCATCGAGGACAGTGTGGTAATAATACTTTCCACATCATCGAACATGTCGAGAAGAGCTGGCATTCGCTCCACAACTTGAAGCTTTGTGATTGGAATCAGCTGTGCGCGTGAAGCTGGCTCAATCAACGGCGCCGCAGGTCTATCCGTACTTGAACTTATCACGACTTGCGCCAAAAGGTCTGCTGTGCGCGGGTCTCTCGTAATTCCTGAGAGAACACCCATTTTGGTTGACCCTTGAGCCGCGTCACCTTCAATTGTGACAGTGCCTCCTTCTCGGAAGCCCTCGACATGCCCGCCAACGATACTCACTGATGCAAATATTGTTGCCAAACCATCCAGCGCCTCTTTAGCCTTTTGCCAAAGCATCAGCGACTGCTTATCACGGGTGTTACTTCGGTATTCCGTGTCGCCAGCTCGTGTATTGCTCTCAGCGGTATTGTTGATCGACTCGTCAGTTTCGGGCGACGATGTCGTCGATTCAGGTTTTCGTAGTGATGTTGAGTCGTTATCTTCGTTCACAAGTCCGTCCAGCGCTGCGGTTTGTAAAGTCAGGTCACCACCAACATCTTGGATGTTGGTGTAGTATGCACAAATCGTATCAAGCAGCTCATCAGTCTTCGTTGCCTTTGCAAAGCCTCGAGTCAGCGCGGCATTGATCGCAATTTTCCACGTCGGATACAGTGTAAGATATCGCAGAAGAGCCACAACTTCGGCCGCTTTAGCCTCAGCAACGTGAGCTTTCTCGAGAACAGCCTGCTGAATGAGCGAGACTCCGGAATCCTTAGTCACCGTAACTCCCTTTAAGCATCGTGCTGACTGGCAAAGTGCTGTGCTTGAGCATTCGATGCCGAGTTCATGCGAGCAGAGACGCGGCCGAAGAAGAAGCGGAAGCCCCACGAGAGTCATAAGCATGGTCAAAATGTCTCCAGAGAGCGTGGACGCCGGCTGAAGAGATCGGTACATCTTGTTGAGCGCCGACACCGAATGTTGTGGGAATATCAGCATTGCTAGTCGAATACACATTGTAGCCGACGCCAAGTCCGACGAATTCATTCCAGAGATAATGTGAGTCGTCACCACCGTGTTCGAAGCAATTATTGCGCCAACATCGGTGTTCGCCGATCCACACGAGAGAAGAACACTCAGAATTTGGTTCCGATAAAAGTGGGCGTGCAAAGCGTCCGATGGCGCAGCACTGACTGTTACTGGTATGGGCGGCGGTCCAGTAAGCTTGGAGCCGAAGCATTGAAGCATACCGACACACACTCGTTTGAGTGAAACGCTGATAGCCAACTGGTAAGTCGCTGCAGTGGTGGTTGCGTTGTTCATCGCTGGCTCAGCTTGTAGCGATTTCAAATTCTCCAGCAAAAAGTTAATAAACGTGAAGAGCACCGGATTCACACGACCTGTTGAAGGTTCCCAACGATTCTTTGATTTTTCATCAGCATCTTGAAGAGACCGATACACGAGCGCACGAGCCATCGCCCAACCGGCAGCGTGTAACTTCACGAGCGGGAGTTTGCGTAGTGGATATCCTCGCTTCACCTGGAGAGCTGTACGCTTTACCGAAGAATCAGGGGCGTACTTGGAGTCGATCTCTTTCATGAGTGACTCGAAAAGTGCATCGGAATTCACGAAACAGCTATTTTCTGGGAGATCTTTTGCCTGGCTCGCGTCGTCAGTCACACCATCGGGTCCTCGGCTCTCTCCTGAGCGACCGGTGAGAATGTACGAACTGTAAAACCCAGCCGCTATTCGTACAACTTCGTCATTTGCGATTGAATTTGAAGGCACAGGCAACGGAAGATCTGCGGAAGGGAGCGTTCTCACCCCTGCGCCGAGCTGCCCCTTGTTGTTTCGCCCAAAAACCATGACGCGCCCGTTCGACATCAAAATGAGCGTGTGATAGCACCCGCACGACGCATTTTTAATCTTCGATGACAAGGGCAACGGCACGTACTGGGCCGTATTCTTGTGGTCTTTGCTTCCTATTCCAAGCTGCCCATAGTCATTTCGCCCCCATGTAATGAGCCTCCCTTTCTCGCTGATCGTTACCGTGTGATAATAACCGCAGCTCACAGCAACAATTTTTTCGTCACTCTCACCCGCTGATGTCTTGGCGAGTGTTGGTATTTTCATATTCCGTGCGTGGCCCAGCCCCAGCTGCCCGTAGTCGTTCTTGCCAAAAGAATACACCTCACCCCCACTAGTAGTAGCGACGGTGTGGTACAGTCCGCAAGCCACCTTGGTGACTACATGACTCGATAGTGCGTCTACCAGTTGCGGGGTGTGCTGATGCTGCATGTGATCAAGGCCCAATTGACCGCAGTCATTCATACCAAACATCAGCAACTCGCCGTTGCTGGACACGATTGCGCTGTGGTGGTAACTCACCGCGGCAGTCGTGATGTGGTATTTCTCCCGAACACTGTCGATCATGCGGGGTGTATGACTCTTCGAGATTGTCGAGCCGATTCCGAGCTGCCCTCGATCATTGTATCCCCACGAATACACGGCGCCGTCTGCCGCTACAGCGAGCATGTGCTCGCATCCATTCGCTGCGGCCACCATATTGATTGCGATTCCACTCAGCGCGCGGACAGGAGTAGCGATGATAACACGCTCCTCGAATGTCCCGTTGCCGCATTGGCCGCTCTTATTTAAACCGCACGTGAAAACAGCCCCGTCTTTCATTACAACAGCAAGAACTTCGTTTCCTCCTGAAAGGTCACGAACGCTCTTGGCCGAGAAGAAAGGAACATGTTCCAGCTTGCTCGTCGAGTTGCAGTGCCCTAGACAGAGCTCGCCGTAGTTGTTTTGCCCACACGAAAACAATTCACAATCGTCAAAGGCGACAAAATCGGGTCCTTTTGCAGTCGCCATTCCAGCGTTTCCATCTACAACAGGTGCACCAGGCAAGTTCAACACCTCGCTTAATGCTGACATCTTCGTGGTCCATGCTCGTCGCGGCGGACACAACAGAGTGTTTGCATCAGTTTGATCGTCTTGAGATTCACTGGCAGTATAGACGAAGTAAGCGGAGTCGAGGTCCCCACGGTTGTCATCGTAACAGGCGGCGCACAGCTTGACGCTATCGTCATCTCTTTGTCCGTAATACACGCCAGCCAAAGGCATGGCTCTGCACTCTTCACAACTGTACGAGCCAATCGTGGTTTCACAGTAGGCAGGTCCATTGTCGCGGTCGAAAATGCCACAGAATCCCATGTATCCGATGTCTATGTTGTTTCCCGAAGACGGACAAATCGCTTTGACAAGGATATACCGACCAGTGACTGGGTAGGCCAGTTGCTTGGAAATCTGAGCACAACTGCCATCCAAAATGAAGAAGGCAACCGGCACGTTTTCATCACGGGGGCAATGCCCGTTGCTCGGTGGGAACGGCAACGAAACAAATTCCTCTGCAGTCATGCTGTCAAAATCTTGGAAGGCTGCTAGGTCGGGCGGAGTGCTGGTAACAAATACAAGCGCACAGCGGAGAGGGCTCGAATATCCTGGGCCTGGGCCTCGAATATTCATGTAGCTGACGCACATAGGTGTATCTACTTCGTGCTTCAACACCAGATTCACGTTTTCCCTCTTGGAAGAGCTATAAACGGACGTATCATCTAAAAGACAATTCCGTACGGCGTGAGAGCTGCTGAATTCGCCCCCATCACACGAGACAACTTGCAACTGCAAACTTTTCCCGAGTTGGAGTTCATTCGACGACGACACCTGGTAGTTCGACAGCTTCGTCGATGGGTAGAACACGTGGGACGGCATTTCTTGACGAGGGCGAGGATGGAAATTGACGTCAAACACTGTGCCGTTACAGAGCGCTGATACTGCAGGAAAAAATGGTCTGCTAAACGTTGCAAGACTCAAGTGACAGACTTCCGGCTCGGAACGGTCCGAGAACAACGTAATTGTTGCATTCTCGAAATCAAACAGCACGCCGAAAATTCCCCACTCCAAAACTTCCTCGACGCTGTTCCATTTGGTATCCAGCTTGTGTGTCAGAGGGGTATCCCAGTCTGAGAACTCACTGCCAACCATGCCAAAGCTGAGCGCTGCCCGTCCGTTCTTGCCAGCTGCGACGATACGTATCTCGACAAAAATACTTTCGCTATTGAACCCCTGGCTGGCAACAATCGTTTCAAACTGATCTTCGGACGTGATACAGTCACCTGCAGCCACAATCATTCCATTCGACATGAGTTGCAAGTGACTTCCTTTAAGTTTTCCATTCCAGCTAATGGTAGCTCCATCCAAAGGTGCTGCAACGAGCCCGCCAGAAACGACTGTGTTAGGAAACTGAAAGTTGGAGCTCCGACACCAGAGCTTGGGTGGAATAGAAGGCGCGAGGTTCCAATGCACGTCAGCATCCTTAATACCTATCGATGGATAGTAGTCACAACCAACTAGGCCAATCAGACCTAACGTTGCGGCGTAACATCTCTTTGCGCCAATGTAGAACTCAATTTCACGCCCCTCGCAGTTCAGCATAACGCCAAGCACGTCGGTACGATTCCATCGAATTCCAGCGGGTAGCATATTGGTGCTACATCCTTCCCGGTAGAGATATACTCCGCAGAGGGCCCCTTCACCAGGGACAAAAGTATTGAGATCAGCTGTACCAGGGGTCACACCAACAAACACGGGTGTATCTCCAAGTGCACGCACCGAGACCTCCCAATACCACCGCCCTCTGTAGAACGATTTATCAAACACTGCAAGCCCTCCCCCTTCCTGAACTGAAGCTGGCGATGGAGCACTTTCATCACTATCATCCAGTGTTTTGTGTGTGATAGTGAGCTTACGGAGATCGGTACCCAACGTGATATACCGAGAGCAAATAATGTTCGGGTATTTTGATCCGGTGGCCGCCGGAAGAATTGCATACTTTTCCGAGATATCAACATCAGCAGGAGAGCTATCGGCAGCATCGAACTGGATAAAGCTTTGCCAGCCTTTCCAGCTAGTAAGATCTGTCAGGAGCGACACCAGATTTGTGCGCTGAAGGTGATTCCAGTCTTGGCCTTTGTAGGGAAAGCAACAAGTCTCCAGGACGAGCAACATATCTTGCACAGCAACCTGAACAGTAGACGAAAACGACTTTCCATCACCCATTCCACCACTTACCCCAGCTTCGATGAGCTGCTGGACTTGGCGCAAGTGCTCCGTCGAAGACTTCAGAAGGAACGTCAATAAGTGGAAAAACTCCTGCGCTATGGCATCCGATAGCTGCGGCCCAGCAAACTCCAAGTCGATAAGGAAATGAACTTTGACGGTAGAAGCCTGTGTCGCTGATACATTTGCCGACGTCTGCCCACCATTTTCACGTACACGTTTGAACGCAAACGAAAGCATTGGAATAACGTGAAACCTTGAGCTCGGAATGTTGTCGGTGCACTGGAGTAGTCGCACAAATGTCTTGAGACCTTGAAGCCGCTTGTTGGCTCGGTTTTGATGCGCCAGCAAGATGTCTCGCATCTGATCTTCAGGGTATCGATCTGGGGTATCATCAGATCGACTCGCTGTAAGCAGGTTACTGCTGGACTGCTGGATGAATGCGAATATATCCGCATGAACCTGTTCATCTTCTTCTTCCATCGCTTCTTTTGACTTCGTTTCCATCAGTTTGTTCAGTTGACGAGTGAAACGTTTTTGTTCAGGTTCATCTCTTGTGGTCTCGGCTGATTCAATTTGGGCTGCCTTCCCGAAATCTGTCGTCGTGGATAAATCATGCATAAGTTTTGGAGAAATACAAATCAACAGCAATGCACTCACCGTAACTCGGTGCTATCGATATTCCTGGTAGTAGCTTCATCGGCGAAGATGCCGATGGCGAGCACTGAATCGGTGCCGGCGCCAGCTGCAAAAGAAGTTGCGCTCTGCGAATTACAGGCTCACAAACAGCGTTATATAGCACTTGCTGTCTTTCTCGTGCGTCCATCTCGGGAGAGAACCCATTTGGAGCACCCGCTTCACTGTAAATCATCCAAAAACATCAACTTAGACACGGTTTGAATGACATGCGGAGTTGAAACATGCATTTACCTGAATGCTGCAGCCATTTTTTGCTGCTCTCGCACAATCCTAAGCAAAAGTACAAAGTGTATGAGATTAATAGAGACGTCATAGATGCAGCAATATACAGCAAAGGTACGCACCAGCGACGAAGTTGAAGTGCAGCTTTCCAGGCATCAACGACTGTTTCCGCTAGTGCGCCGTCGTTTGAAATTGGCTCGGTTGTGTAAGAAATGTTTGTGTGCTTCAGTAGAGCAGCAAAAGTTGCACGCACAGCGCGATCGACTGCCTCAATTCCTCCGCTCTTTTCCAAGGTTGCTTCTACACTGTCCTGCCGCTTCAGCCTCGCAACTCGTAGTTGTGGATTTGCACTTCCTGGGGCCGAACCAGGGTCAAGAGCATTCCTCACTTTATCCAGAAGTTTCTTCCCGTTTCCAACATTGTCCATCACTTGCTGAAGAAGAGTTTCATTCCGGCTTCCTTCGCTATCGTCGAGCATTGCGCTGGGCCGCGCTTCCTCTAACCCACCGCGAAAGAGTGGGGAATGAAGCCATCGTTCGCTCACAGTTGCACCGTCATCCGATTCACCACCGATAATTAACGTGGCCGCGTAATGGCTTCCGACCCAGGCTAGAACCTTTTGGAGGTCACGTAACCACTCATGGCTTTCTTCAAGGGTTTTGTCGTTGCATCGCACCTCTGGGGGAGGAACACTTGTCGGTACTGGTGGAAGAATAGTCGGGTTTTCCAAGCTTCCTGGGGTTGTCAGCGCAACCTCCACCATGGGATAGATATGCTGCGAAATAATTGTCCGGCTGGGTGCGAAGGTGATTTTCTTCGGATCATATTCTTGATCAACAGGCTCCGTTGTAGTCTTTTGAACCTTGACCAGCAAGGTCCCTGTCCCAAGAAGCTTAGATAGATCTGCTGGAAGAGTCACCCGGCGAATTTCGGCATCCATTGGCAGGTCTCTCACTTTCCGAAAGGTAAATCCCTTGGAGTGGATTATTTTGTCCCATAGTCGCTTGAAAATGCGTCCATAGGTGACTGGGCTGCCACAGCTCTGTTGAAGCAGGCAAGCCGACAGTTCCTGTGAAACGGATACAAGCGCATCATCCACGAAATCAGCATCACTGGCTGGCTCCGGTGCAGAGGTACTTCCCTCGGATGACTGCAAGATACCTTGCTTACTGAGAATACCAAATGCTGCATCAAGGTTCACCGAAAGATCGTCTAGCTGATACCAGAACGGATCCAGCAAAGCGGGAAGTTCATTGCGGACGGAGGGAAGAGAGAACACACTCAACAGCACGAATGGCAGCAATCTACCCCCAAAACTGCGCTGAAGTAGGAGCGGGAGAAGATGGCTTTGCTCCAGTTTCACCGCGTCGCTTTGATTCAGATGCTCCGAGATAAAAGCCACCAACTTCGTGCAAATCGCTTCAACTATCACCCAGGATTGCTTAGTCGAGCACGAGCACCAAAAGATTGCTGCACGTAGCATAATGTTGAGGCACTTGAATTCGTGGTTAGTTTCAACAGCGTCAAGATTCTTTATCAGGCTGGCAGGATCCCCTGAGCAACGCTTAATGGCTTCATGCGTCTGCTCCCGAAGAGCGTCCAATAGCGTGCTGATGAATGTGATCACCGTTTCAGCAACATTCGTTTCTGACGAGCCGTCCACTTTAAACAGCACGACTGGATCCTTCATTAGTTGAAACAGCGTTTTCGCTGACGTAAAGCAAGGCACCAGCATCGGAATCAGCAATTTCCGGGCCGGTGTCACTTCCAAATCGACTTTACTCTGGTTTGCCATGAGACGGTTCATCACTTGTAATCTATCCAAGAGTGATGGGAACAAAGTGGCAAAGCCGTAATAGATCGCTGACGCTGTTTCATGCTTCACCGCGTGATAGAACCACCGAGCCTCCCCGGACATTGATTGCTTCGGCACGTGATCTGCAATCGAAAAAAGGATTTCACGAATCGAATGCAGAATTCCCCCAGGTTGAGCTGCTGCATCAGATAATCCAATCTCTTCCCCGTCCAAGCAACTTCGCGAAAACTGAGACGTTTGTGAAAACATGGGATATGGTGAGCAAGGCAATGGGTGAGAGAGAACATAGTACGAATAAAATCGTCATCTTACCTCGAAGAAGTTGAGTTTGAGAAGTCTGACTGTCACCAGCAGCGGATACAACAAGTGGGTTACCAATGGAGAAGTACTATCGTTTTCGTCAAGAAGGTTTGCTTCGAAGAACTTGGTTGCAATGCTTTCCAACAACGAGTACAATGCCGAAAATGTCGACTCTTTCGGATCAATACACAGTGATCTGTACGGACACCGCGACAACTGAACCGAGTCCACGTCGTCTCCAGGAATATCATTTCCAGCCAATCGATCAAGATGTGACAGCAAGCAAATAGCTGAGTCCAAGGCATCTGGTTTGTTTGATGAACCGAATTTTGTGCGAAGGGAGCTAAGCACGTGGCCGGTTTTCCCCGTCGTAGAAATACCTTTTGTCATGTCAAGGTTATAAGCTCCGGATGAGCTTACAGAGCATATCTTGCGTACACTGCTGTCACTTGATATTTTGCCTTGGACATTGATTTGACCCCCGACCAGAAGCAGATCACCATTTTGTTGGGTAGGAGATTCGTAGTCAGGTACGCTAGACAACGCTGTGACTACCCCAGACCGAATATGCAGCGACGCAGAGCAGCATCCATCCAGGGCACCCTGAGCATTTACTTCAATGCGACTCCATTTTTGTGACAGTACGGAAAAGCACCACAGATCGCAGAAGTGATCTCCGATTCGGGTCGTTCCTCCAAACATCCAAATGTTTCCAAGATCCGAGCACAGGCTATAGTTAACTCTTCCTCCTGGAACCGCTGACTGGGAATCGCCTCGCATATTGTCTGCCAGGTCTTTCGAGACGCCAATAGTGTCGTCATGGCACAAGTGCCACAGTCTGTCGAATGTGTTGTACCGCCACAGATCTGACCTGAACTTTTCTTCCCGGTCTTGGCCGCCGAAAATGTATACGCACTCCCCGATCACTGTGGAGGAGCAGCCAATTCGTGGACCGGGGTCTAGTGATACCGAGCTGGGCAGGCGAGACCACGCATAGTCGTCGAGTGATAAGTACCACGCGTCACCAAGAATTTCATTGTCGACGGATTGTCCTCCGTACATGAACACAATGGAGTCAAGGCGAACCCGGATTGTCGAAGCGGTGTGGAAAGCACGAGCTTGAGGCATGGAGGTCGCAGCCCCAATCGCAGCTTGAATCAGCGTCCATGTTGGGAGAGTGCCATCGGCGTTCTTTGTGGTGGCGCACTTGTAAAGATCCATATGCCGCGACGCTGGACAGTTGTTCTCGCCTCCTATGACGAGGATTTGGCTGTCATCAATTAACACCAGCTGGTGGTTGCGAATTCCAATGGGGAAGTCTGACCACTTTTCCCAGCTTTTTGTTTCAGTATCGTACACCCAGACTTGATTTATCGGCTCTGTCGGCTGGGAAAGTGAAGCGTCATTAACAACCATACCTCCAACGATAAATAACCTGGAACCAACCAACAACGAAGCGGATCCTTCTAGTGGTGGGGGCGCTGCAATAGCTGGTGCATCCTCTGGTGGATGAATCACTGCACTAGTTGATGGAATCGTCACAGCGCGTGAAATGCTGTCAAACTCGTGACCAATAGCAGGAGGATACGCAAAAGGCTGGTGCCCAAGGTTAATCCGAATGATTTCACCCCGTTCGAGACTAATGCCTGGCATCATACCCGATCGCTTGTCGCCGAGAGAGCACTTGAATTCGGAGTATGCGACCCCCAGATTGACTCCATTTCGGAAGAATGTCATCTCCTGGGTGTTCAAATCCAGCAGACACCCAATGATATCGCCGGCCTTCCACTTTTCGCCATACGAAGAGGATCCACTATTCCAACGTCGTTGGCGATTACCATCGTATGACCAAGAATGCGCATGATCGCCGACCCCCTCGCCTTGATCGGAGCTTCCCTGAAAGTACCCATCAATCCACCCGACTTGGATCAAGCCACTAGTGACCACTTCTACCTCGTAAAACCATTTGCCTCGAAAAAGTGATACACCGACAGTTGATATCGATCCAAAATTGCTCAAGCCTTCGATCTCCCCGGAACGGTCGATATCGACGCGGCCACAAACTGGAACAACACCAGACTGGTCTTGCATAACACTCTCACCGTCGTCGTTCTCGCGTTTGCGCTCCACAATCAATGACGTGGTGTAAAACCCTGCAGCAACATCCACACACCGACGAGAGCTTTTCTCCGGGCGAACTTTCAAAGGAACCGGCAGCAAGGCATCAGCACTGCCCCGATTCCCGAGTTGGCCTTTGTTGTTCCGTCCGAACACGAAGACGCTTCCTTGCTCTGAAAGCAGGACCGTGTGGTAGCACCCACAGGTCGACCGTATCATTCGCGTGTTGGCGGATAACACCACCACGTTTGGCACATTCTGGTGGATCTTGTTCCCAATTCCTAGCTGGCCATAGTCATTACGACCAAAGGAAAAAGTACGACCGCCTGTAGTAACGACCACCGTGTGATAGTAGCCGCAAGCTACGAAACATACCATTTCGTTTGGAAGTCCAACGAGCGTAGGCACCTTGACCTGACGATTATGAGCTAATCCCAACTGCCCATAGTCATTCTTTCCACACGAAAACAATTCGCCAGCGGCCGTGCAGATGGTCGTATGGTACAATCCACACGCCACCATGGACACCTCGGTGCCTTCGAGACTTTTCACGAGCTGGGGCGTTGACTGGTGCTGTGTATGATCGAGGCCAAGCTGGCCGCAATCGTTCATGCCGAAAGTAAAGAGCTCCCCAGAATCCGTGATCACCGCGCTATGGTGGTAGCTCACAGAAGCGTACACGAGCTTTTTATCCTTCATCGACTCGATGAGTTTTGGCACGTGAATCTTAGTAGCCAGGTTTTCGTGTCCTAGCTGGCCTCGGTCGTTGTAGCCCCATGAGTATGCCAGTCCGGTGTCCGTCACAGCGATCATGTGCTCGCAACCGTTGCTCGCCGCGATGAACTTTACTCGCTGCGAGCGCAGCGCCTGCACGGGTCGTAGCATCATCACCCTCTCGTCAAAGTGGCCTTGACCACATTGCCCGCTTTTATTCAGTCCGCAGGTCAGTACGACACCGTCATTTGTCAGTATCGCCAGTGTTTCGTTGCCGCTAACAACTTGGCGAATGTCGTCCCATCCGCAAAGCGCTACGCTGGTAAGTTGATGTCGCTCGATATCATCCCCTGTCCCCAGTTCTCCATACGAATTCTGGCCGCAACTGTACAGCTCTCCGGAGGCTTCACATTTTCCATACATGGGCTGTTCTTTCAGCGCAGCAAGTTTGGCGATGGATGTTTCTAAATTCACGATGCTCGTTGGGGGCTGCTTCATTAGCCACAGGACGACGAAGAGCATCGTCGCAAGTGAGCCTCGAGCCAGACCCACTTCCGCCAGAGTCTCAATCGTACGAGCTCCAGCACGCACTTCACCTTCGAAAGTCCCGCCGTCTACTGGATTCGAAAGCTCCTCAAGGCAGTCACTCAGTAGATTGAACGCCGACGACGCGGACGGCGCGAGGTACATGCTGTCCGAGTAGGCTGTAGGTTTGAGCGGCTTGAGGTTCTCTTTGACCATCCGCAGAGCTTGTTCATACTGCTCGGGATTATTTCTCCGTGTGGCCTTCAGCAGCAGCACAACCAAGTCCCAGCCCATAGTCATGCAGTTCTGCGTTGGAAGTGGCAGCGGAGGCGGCGACACTTTGCGCAACGACATGGCATGTGCACGCGCTGCCAGCAGCCGCTGCTCGTGCCGATACTTCTCCTTTTTTGTCATCTGATACAGTGTCTGTAGATTCTTGATGTAGCTTGCAACGCGGGCGTCGAACACACCGGGCATGGTCTCCACGGCGTCTCGCTTTCCGTCTGGGTGAGCAGGGTCCAGTCCGTCATGGTTCGGTAGTCCCGCCAGCTGCGAGATGTGCTGGAACAGCTCGTCCACCGAGTCCACGGAGCTCATAATCTCCTTCATCTGCTGCTCCGGGCTGCGCGCTTGCAGTCGTCCCATCACTTCGCTCTCTGTTTAAGGCTGCTGTTAGAAAGAGGTCCTTCCCTCCCTTTTTGCAATATTATTTACCTTTCGGAAGCTGACACACGGCTGTTCCAAACTCGAGGATCTTGTCCATCGCATCCTTGGTGTCTTCGGCGCCCGCTGAGGCCGCCACGCCCGCGTCACCGGCTTTGAGCACGTCGCAGAGTGGTACGTATGGCGCCTGCAGCGACCGCAGCTGCGTGCGCTCGCCCGGAGGCTTCTTCACCGCTGCCAGAAGCGACACTTGCTGCCCCATGACCCTGTTCTGCTCAGGTCTCTCTCGCTCGCAACTCGATCAGTGCGGAAAATCAAACGGTGGCAGGTCCGCGCGACTCTTCCTGGCATTATATATCTTGTGTGGCAAACACCAACTGGGGCCAAAACCGCCAAATTTAATTGTGCCCCAAAAAAACACAAATCGTGGATTTGCTACGGGCACCCGCAAACGGTGCCGACGGAAATCAGATTGCGACGTCCGTCGCATTTTTCGTACACTAAATCGGTACCAACTCTACGGCTGGTTGGCAGCCAGTCAGGCAGGCAATTCGAGCGATGCGCCTTAACTTCGGCATTTGCCAGACGCAGGAGGAGGAGAGCCTTCTTCTTGACCGCTTTTCTCGAGGTATCCGCCAGCAGTAGTTGCTGGATGTGTGTTCCCACTGTCGTTGCCGCTCCCTCTCCGAGTGCTTACTCTTTCACCACTCACGTGAAACGTCTCCCTAGTGGTCACACAGGGTCCACCCGGCCCGTCCACCTAGGAAGCGGAT
>AWVW02027145.1:0-19486 GCA_000500225.2 Phytophthora pinifolia
CGGACCGGGTCTAGCTTTTGGAACTAGGTTTTTCTCAATATATTACCAATAGATTACCGCTAAATCCAGATCCAAATCCGTAATATAAGCATGTGTCGATGAACAACTAATTACAAGCATTTAACAATTCCGTTTCTCATAAAAACGAGTAGTAAATATGTTATTTTATCTACAGCACGACTAAATCTCAGCTGTCGCGTGTTTATGCATAGAACGACCATCGGAGGCGAGCGTGTGCGAGGCGGGCCCAGCGCCGGAGCTCAACAGCGAGCCGAGCACTGCAATGACCAGATCTTAGAATCTTTTTACCCGCAGGAGCGCAGCGACTGCGTTTGCGACGCGCAGCGGAGCAAAGACGACACCCGTCCTCGTAAAAAACATTTCATCGTCTTACTTGTTATTTGTATTGAGCGACCCGTCTCAAGCTGGTCACTCCAACACTTACGAAGAGTCCTAAAACAGTCCCTAAAATATAGTGTACTTTCGCTAAAAGAGAGAGCATCTCCCCAGTTGCGATTTTGTTTTCACTGGTCTGGGTCCATGTTCGGGGTCTAATGGTGCAAGTAATTTAAATAAAACCCCGATCCAGAAGTCAGACCTGTTCCGCATGGGACCCGAAAAAAATGTAACCATCCCAGTGGTGAGTACAGTATGTAATAATGAATTACGAGACTCAAATGATTAACGATGGCTTGCTGTCCATAGCTGAATGAATACCTTTCGTCCATCCAAATCGACGACGACGATCCGGGCTTCGTGTTGAGCTGGGACCTGAACAACCTGAACGCATTCGTGGCGGCAGCGAATGCTGAGAACCCAGCTCGTGCACCTGTTTGGTTGCAGACACAACGGCCCCCACAGGTCACGGTCAACTCGTTCACCGACGATCTCATTCAAGAGCTCGTCCAAGTGGCCGGTGGTCGCTGTGGGCGTGTGCTGCTGGCGCCAAATAGCACGCCCCAGTTCGCCGCCATTGTATTGACGCTGGGTGCCCTCGAAACCCATGATTTCATGCAAGATGCCGCGCGTGCTGCATTCAACGGCGCCGAACGATATATCGCCACGACGTATAGCCTCGGAGCTACGAGAGCGCAGCTATCGGTGGCGAACAATCTCCCACGGCCTCGTCGAAACGACGAACTGTTGCGCCGGATCTTCATCTGATGCTGTCGTCTGCGCGCGTATCGAGCCGAAACCACTCGTGAATCGCAGCCACTCGTAGGTGTCGCGTTATGACGTCTTTCAATCAGTACCAGCAGTTTCTTAAGATAAACCCATAAAAATAATTGTGTGTGTCAGAAAAAGAGTGTGCACACTTCAAAGACTGCGATGTCCAAGTAAGTATCTTACCAGCAAAGGGTTGACAACAAGATCGACAAACAATCAACGTATAGGAAAGACCGACTGACGCAAGGAAAAAGAGTCGATCGCTGTAGTGGCCGATCAGCATCAACAATTCCTCCCGTTTTCGCCCACAGGATCGACTTTGAATGGTCCGTGTTTGCCTTTATGGGAGATCATCGTTCCCGAACGAAAATCAATCCAAGAACCTTAGCTCCGTCCACTGCTAGTCTCCGAAGAGAATCCCCACATCTGCATCGCCCCAGTCATCCGTATCTCAAAGAAAACACCACCGTAAACGTTAGCGGTGAAGACGTAGAAGCATTCACGAACAAACGCCTAATATACCTTCGTGTTTGCTCGCTCGCGCCGATTTCTGCGGCTGATCCTAGTAGGAGCCACTGACTGCATCGGCGGCGGTGCGACGTACTCACTTCGGTCGCTCTCTTCGCTGTCACGTGTTCTTGACTCTGGCAATTGCCATAATTTGAAGCTGGCAATGCTCGTCCGCTGTCTTGTCGCTGGTAGTGCATTTCTTGTGGCTGTCTCTGGTACGACGGAGGTGCGCATTGGTCCTCCACGTTCGAGCTACGCGAGGAATGCTCGTTGCCCAGAGATGAGTCCATCAACGTAGCTGTAGCAAGTGCTGCAGTGCTGCCGTGCACGTAGCCAGCGCAAAGCCCTCTCGCCCGTTCGCGACCGACTGCGGAGTAAAACTGCCGAGCAGGGCCAGCTGGGTGAATACGCGCGAGCACGACGACGGTGCCGACACGAGGATAAAGCTGAGCAGAGCACACAGATCCTCGGTACTTCTAGACAAGCAGTACGCATCCCAGAAGCACCAACGTCAGTAGTCGCTTGCAAGAACTGGCAATTTCGGCCACGTACACACTCAATTGGTCGGGGGGAGGTCGATGCTCGGCAGGTTGAAGCTCGTAGAATGATTTAATCGCCCGATCAATCTCCTCGCACACACGTGCTAGCCGCTTCAGTTTGTCGTAAGGCGATCGATCGGACGCCAGGTTGTTCATGTGATCAATGGCGGCCTTGTAGTGGCGTAAAGTCAGCAAGCGGCGTTCATTCCCGTCGACGACGAGTTGCTGGCTCCCGTCGAGTCGAAACCGCGGCTTCACTTCAAAATACGCGAGAGGCTTCGTTCGCACCAGCTCTGCGAGGTCGTCCACTATCGCGTCTTCTCTTTGGAAAGAGGCGACGTACAGACCGTGCAGCGTAGGCTGCAGTGCGTCAAAGAGTGAAGCGAGGACGCTTCGCTCGACCGCAGTCCTCTGGGCCTCACTGGTCTGAAGAAACGGATACTTGAACAGCACAACCTGCGTTAAAATCGCCGCAAACTTGGCCACATCGGCCGCTACAAGCGGCAGTGTACACGTCACTCGGTCCACCGAGACGCCCATCCGCACACCGAAGCCCTGGCCTCCGTACTGCAAGAAACTCGCATAGCACCCTCTGAACACGGCCACGAAGGCCTGCAGTAAATGCCGCAGCGAGTGGTGCAATGACGTCTTGGCTACGGGCTGTCCGTTGCGGTGCGGCGCAGTGAGCACCAAGATGCCGTGCAGATGCTGCTGAATGGCTCCTTGTCTCTCGGCCTCACGCCCACCACGCAGGTATTTCATCTGCTCCACGAACTTCTCGTCCGCAGCTCGCCCCCTGTAGTCGCGCTCCTGCATGGGCAGCTCCCCCAGCAGCCGCGTCCACTGGACTCGGTCGTCGACCTGCTGTTGCAGCGCACTCTGCTGCACCGTAAAGTCCAGCTTGGCCATCATCTGCCGTGCCCCGAGTCGTCGAGGAGCCTCGACCTCCTCCAGAGCCTCTTCATCTACTGTACAGCTCTCAACGACCTGCTGTTGAAGCTGCTCGAACTGCAGCACCAATTCATCCAGTCGACGAGCAACGACGTCCCTCCTGGCCGCCGTGAGCTCGCGTACAGCCGAGTTCCGTCGGTCTAGTCTTGCGTCCTCCTCCGCCAGGAACTGCCGCTGCTCGGGCGAGAGCTGCTCCTCCTCGGAGCTCTGCGTGGGTCGGAAAACTGAGGATTGCGGTATCTGAGACCGCATCTGATCCTGCTGCGTCGCCTGGGCTAGTAGATGCTCTGTCACTTGCTGTACTAGTGAAGCAGTGGATGAAGAAGACACGGAGCTACTTGGCGAGTGGTTTGGGGCTGTATTCCCGCTGCTAGAGGGCAGGTAGGCCAGCTCATTGCTGGCCAAGTCCATGAGCTCCTCTTCCAGGTCCATTTTTTTCTGCAGTAAACCTATTGAGCAGTTTTCAGCCAATCATTGTTGAGATCGTTGTCGAGAAGAGGTTAAAGCGGGGCTTGATGAGCGTGAAGCCGCGAGGACGGCCGCCTGCGGACGGCAACTGCATCAAGTGGACGCAGCATCTGGTCGAGAGTTTGCTGCGGATGAGGTTCGAGAAGTTCGCGCAGCAGATGGCGGCTGCGCAAGGCACCAAGGTGCTCCGACAGGCGTGGGCGGACGTCGCTCGGGAAATCACGCTGCTTAATGGCAATGTGGTGACTGTGGAGCAGTGCCGCAACAAGGTACAGGGCAGCGTACAAGGGCAACTTCAACGTGCACTTTTCTAACAAGGTTAACCCCTTTTGGCTCTAGATCAAGGCACTGAGGAACAAGTGGCTGGCCTACAAAGCTGGACGCGCAGCGGAGCCAATGTGTGTTGCACTAATGGACGCTTGCTGGGGCGGGGACAAGAAGGAAGAAGCACCGCATCATGCAAGACCGAGCTCGGAGCACCGAAAACACGCCAAGAAGCCTCGAGTGACTGCCACTTCAACTTCAGCTTCAGACGCCAAACCACTTGCTATCCTTGCTCCAGCCCCGGCTGCTTCCGTTGCAGCTCCTGGTGATGCGACACCAACTTCGAGTGCCGAAGTTGTTGTGTCGATGGGGAATCCTTCTCAGTCGCTCGACGTGAGCGTGCAGTCCATCGCTCACGGTTTATCGGATATTCACTCGGCTTCAACCGAGGCCGCTAACGGTAGCTCCTCTGATGAACGTGGAGCGATGTCGAGACTCGAGAAACTTGTCGACGAAAAGTTCGCAAAGGTGCTGGAGAATCAAGACAAGCAGTTGCTGCTGGCCGAGGCGCAGAACCAGTTGCTAGCGCGGGTACTCGCGGCACTGCAGCAGGACTAGCTGCGTCGGTATTTTTGGTTTAGCGGTACTTTTCGGATCGCTGGTATTTTTAAAACCGATATCTTTCAGCAGTAACCGGTGAAAGGGTTAATTATCAATGAGTTTCGCGATCCGATCTCAGCAGCGTTTGCTGCTTGTTCTCGTGTGGTGCCTCTTGTCATGTGCTGCGGCTGGCGGTGCGAGTAGCAGCGCCTCCTCCACGGTGTATTTCCGCCAGCAGAGCGGCGGCTCCATCTTCTCTATCGACGGACGCGATGGCGTCCAGACGGAGATCCAAGGCTCCAGTGAATACGCTCGCTTTGTCGGGTTGGCCATGCATCGTCGCAGTGAACGGGTATTCTGGAGTGACGGCAGGGCTGTCAATAGTGCCAACGCTGCAGATGGGTCTGATGTCAACGTGGCCGTCGGTGCACTCGCGCGGGTCGCGTGGATTGGGACGAACTTTGGCCAAACCCAAGCCGATCTCCTGACGCTGACGGTGAAGGGAACTCGATGCGACAGCGTCACTTTCTGGTCATCAGAGCGAGTTGAATGCATCGTTGGGCTGCCTCTGCGGTTCTCAGGAACCCAAGATGCTCCTTTTGTGAGCGCAGACGACTGTACCATCCAGACAAGTCAGGGCTCCATGACTGGATACGCGCTGAACTACAACGAGCAGGTGGCATCGGACACTCCCGCACCCATCGTTGAGCGTGTAGACATTGACGCGAGGTTCGTTCTCCCCCACGCGCTGGCCATTGACGACCGCGAGGGAAACGATTGGTTATACTGGTCGAACTCGGCAGACGGCACCATCTACCGCAGCAGCTTGAGGTCGACTGTCATCGAGGTGATCCAACGGCGATGCTGGAGCGTTCGTGGCTTAGCACTGGATGTTTCCCAGGACGCTGGAAAAGTATCGCTCTTTTACTCACTGGAGTCGAAAGGCACCATTTCCCAGCTTGACTTACCCTCTTCGAACTTGTCGATTTCCTCTCCTCCACTGGCACGAGTGCGGCTAAGCGGTCTGAGGTCTCCGCGCGGCTTGACTCTCGACACGACGAAACAGATCTTGTACTTGACTGAGAAAACGGGTCGAATTTACGAGGCTCGGCTTGGAAAGGCGATGACAGCACGTCAAAAAGCAAACGTGCTTGCGGATGATGCCTCGATTGTTGCGTCTGGGATGGATATCCGCCGAATCGTCACGCGAACTTCGACGACGAGACTTGATGGCATCGCTGTCGATTCCAAGTAGGTCGCCTTATCTTTCCTTGTCACGCTGTACCAAAGATCTCAACCTGCTTGCTTTGCAGGTACCTCTACTGGTGCGAGACCAACACGAACACAGTCGCTCGAGCCTTGCGCCGCGACTTCCAGCGCCAAGTGATCGTCGGTGGTACTGCCAACTCGATGCTGAGGTGAGTTCGTTCGAGTGGGTTTCGCCGAACGAAGTGTACTTCTTACCCGTGACTTTGCTGCTAGTTGGCCTCGTGGCATCGTTCTCGGCTCCGACGACGGCGAGCTGAACGAACTCAAGCAAAGCTACTACTACTCGGAATACACGGGTCGGATTTCCAGAGGTGCCACCCAGGCTATTGTCATCAACGCTGTGAGCGCGCCAGCCATGCAGTATTTAGACAACGTGGTGCAGCATTCATCTGTGCAAGGAGGTGGGGAGCACGTCGACTTTTACGCGCTCGAGTAGCCCAATGTAGCCCAATGTGAGTTCATTGCCCATCTTCAACGGGGTGGCTACTGCCCGACAAGCTCTTGAAGAAGCCTTACCTTCACCTGTTCATCCTTAGCTCCTAATTACACTGCAAGACGCCCACCCAACAAAAGATAGGTTTTTCAAGCTCACCTCGTGCTGGTTGAGTCTTCATCTCTGCAAGAGAGCGACAATCCCAGACTTCGCTGGCACTTGAGCTCCTCATCACTGCCGCCACAACTGGAAATGCTGACGCGGATGCGACTGGAAACCTTCGTCACGAATCACGCCACCTCATGGCAGCGTATACGACAACGAGCCAGTATGCAGGCGAGCGTGAACATGCCGCGCAAGGCTTTCAAACTGATGCCATCAGTTTGAAAACCTTGCGCGGCATGTAAACCCAAGAACTTCGAGTAACCGCACCAGGCTGCAAGTGGAACAGACTAGCTGAGAACGTTGCTGCGGGCCAAATGAACGTCGACGCGGTGATGACTTTCTGGATGAAATCTACCGGCCACCGCGCCAATATCCTAAGGGGATATACACCAACTACGCCTACAACAGCACCTACAAACACTACTGGACGCAGAACTTGAGAGAGCGCAGACCAAGTACATTTCGAAGTCTGAATGGGACGATGGACGACTCGACCGTCGGTTTCCCCACCGAAATCCCGATGGAAAACACGACCCAGCTCGACTGCAACGTTGTTTGCCTTGGCTACTCATGCTAGTCAAATATCCACTGGATAAAATCAATTGACCGAGCAATTGGCGCAGCAATGAAAATCGCTGCGGTCCGAGTGCTTTTGTGAACATATCTGCGATGTTCTACGTAGGCACGTACTCTGGCGTAGTCGGTTGCCAGCAAACGCCCACGGCTGCCTCAATGTCTCAAGATCGTTGGGCAGTTCTTAGATCCAAAAGCACCAGCAACCGGTGCAAGTCACAACTCTCACCCTCATCTCTTCATGGTTCCTTTGCCTCGGGTTATCCGTGTCGGGCTCACTTGCCGGACCTTCTTCGGTTGACTCGGGGCTGCAATCATGGCCACTGCTCGACCACGGAATTTCGTTCTCGTCGTCGATGTCGTCGTTGCCTCCTCGTCCAAAAACCTGCGTCCACGAGTGCTTGTACTTGCTGCACCGGTTGTAAGCGTACGCAGCGCCGAAGACGGTGTAGTTACCCAGAAGGTTGCGGCGGTGGCCCGGAGACTTCATCCACGAATCCACGACAGCATTGCCATTCTTCTGGCCAGCAGCCACGTTTTCAGCCACAGCGCCACCAGTGAAGCCGGCGTCGGCAGCGCGTTGCGCCATCTTGGAGCCGTCAGAGCCCTTGTGCCCCATGAAGTTGTTCGCTGCCATGTCATCTGCCTGGCGTTGGGCTGCGGCCTGCAATTTGCTGTGCATGCGCAGAGCTGGGAGGTTCTTGGCGGCGCGCTCTTGGTTCACGCGCTCGAGCATGGACGCGAGGTAGTCACTTGGCTGCATCTTTGATTTGGCTGGTCGGTTGGTGCGCTTGAGACGGCAAAAGTAAAGGAATGCGCGAATGAAACGAAGCGAAGGCGATGAGGGCCGACTGATGCAGCTCACAAGCAGCTCAGGATGGCCGGACTGGCCCGAGAAGTAATGTCACTGGCGCCTCAACTCAGTCTGAACGATTTGAGCCCCACGACTTGCTGCGGAAGCTCAGTGGTCTGCCTCACGACGGGCACTGAAGGGATGTTTTCAGTGCAGCAAGGCAGGCTAGATCTGCCACCAGCAGAGGAGGGTAATGCATCGCTCGAAGATACACACATTACAGACGCGCGGATTTTGATTCCCCCCTCCAAGCCGCATTCCGCCCCTAAAATGACCAGCAGCCCCGAATTGTTCACTCTCAATGGGTCGAGTCAAGGTGCGGCCACAGGCTCGACAGAGCGGCTCGCGCCACCGCAATACGACAGAGCGCGGAGGTCTGTCCGCTCTTAGCTGCTTCACACCGAGAAATAACCTCAGCTCGTTCAAACTGTCGGAATTTCAGGTTTTAACACCCCCGTTACATGAATCACTTGCCTCCCTACGCTTCCGGCTCCTTACGCTTGGCCTCCTGCGCCTCAAAGCGCTCCTTGACCTCAGGTTGCATGACCGACTTGATACTGTCCATCAGCGACTTGTTCTTATCCAGTTCGCTCTGCATGTAGCCCCCAGCCAGTCAGTAAAGCCCTAATAAAGAGCCACGACAGCGACGCACCATGTAGCATTTCGTGTAGTCCTGGTACTCCTTCTGACAGCCCACTTTGCCGTGCGCCTTCTGCTGCAGGAAAACATCCGTGTACCACTTGTCGAAGCACTGCTCGTACGCCGCCTTCTTCTGCCAGCATCCAGGCTCCTCCTTGTTCGCCTTGTCCGCCATACCGCTTGTTTGAGGAGTTCAATTCGCAATAGTGCTGCAATCAAACCGTGTTGTTGGACTTGATCAATGTATGTGGTGGAATAAAAAGCCGAAATCCTTCAATCTCCTTGGCAAAATGGTTAACACTTAGGCCCACGGCACAGGACGGACATGCATCTACCGCGCGTGCTGGAACTGCATCTGAAACTGCTGCGGGGTTTGGAACGGGTGCTCCAGCTGCTCTCGCTGGAGCTGCGCCGGCAGCGACTGATAGGAGCTAGCGATGGATGGCGTGCCTGTCTGGCCCGGGACCAGGATGTGGTGGCCGCTCAAGAAGCACTGGTCGCACACGCGCTGCGGCTCCGACAGCGCGAACTTGGGCAGCGATACCCGGTTGGTCGAGTGCTGGCTGCACACGCTTTGGCCGCAGTTCCGGCAGTGGTGGCGGCGTTTCACCAGGTTGAAGCCGCACGCGCACACGTGGCACATGCGCGACTGCTTCCAGCGCGGCGGGAAGGCTGTCTTGCTGCGCGGGCCTATGCCCACACCTCTTGAGCTCATATTGACATTGGCGGAGCCGCTCTTGGGGTCGCTTTTTGCCTGGTAACCCGACATCATCGAGTCCGGAGGCCCCTTGGACGGGTCGAGCATGCCCATTGGCACCGAGTCGTCTGCCGTCGCGATGGAGATGAGGTCGTTCTCGCGCTCGCGCAGACGCTGCTCCGTCAGCAGCGACTTGACGTGTGGGTCGCTGCGTGACAGCGTCGTGCCGCGCTTGCGGTCGGGCGCTACGCCGAAGCCGTCGTACATGCCGTAGTTGCCCTGCGGCGGGTCGTAGAACGAGTCCTGGTCCGACACGCTCCTCTCGAGCTGCGGCGGCTGCTGGAACTGCTGCGGCTGGTAGTGTCGGTGGTGTTGCTGGTATTCCAGTTCATCCTCGTCCACTTCGTCGTCCTCCTCCTCTCCGTAGTAGGTCTGGCTCTGGTGCGGCTGGTAGTCCGAGCCGTCACGGAAGTCGTCGTCGTCATCGTGCAGGATGGTGCGGTTGTTGAACGGCAGCTGATAGTCGATGGTCTCGGTGGTGGGTTCGCCGTCGTCTTTGCCCATGAGGTCGTGCTGGTGCAGCTCCCCACCGTCATTGGGTCTGCGGCTGCCGTTTGCCGCGGCGCGCAGCACCTCGAGGATGCGCTCGCCGCACTCGGCCTGCACGGCCAGGTCGATGGGCAGGTGGCCGGCTTCATTGCGCACGTGCACAGCGTACGGGTTGCCAAATACCACCTTGACGACGATGTCGGTGGGCACGTCCTGGTGCAGACAGACCCAGTGCAGCACTGTCATGCCGCTGGCGTCCGTGCGCTGCGCCACCTGGCGGTTCTCGTGCATGGCGGTGAGGAGCGAGTCCCAGTCGCCGTTGATCGCGTGCAGGAAGTCGCCGTCCATGGTAGGGGGGGTGTAGAGAGGAGGAAGTTCCTGCGTTCGCGGCGGACGTCCACGGGGCGATCTGTGACGTTGGGGCCTCAAGTGCCTTTGACCGCCGACTGAACTGCTGGGGTGCGATTTGGCGATGGCACTTCTGGCCGCGTTTTAGCATAGAACGGGGTGCTTCGCAAAATATCCTAATGAAGTACATTTGAGTCTACGTTGTTTTTTAAATTTGCCTTCAACCTATTGAAATAGTAAATTCCCGCTGGGGTCGGTGGCAGCGAGCATATTGCGCTCTAGGACGCAGCATAGGCAACAGCCCCGCGGAAAGTGCGTGACTGCCACGGTGGTAGACCTCATCATGTCGCCGGAGCGTAGGGATCCGATAACGGCAT
This sequence comes from Phytophthora pinifolia, assembly GCA_000500225.2. Lineage (NCBI taxonomy): Eukaryota > Oomycota > Peronosporomycetes > Peronosporales > Peronosporaceae > Phytophthora > Phytophthora pinifolia. The sequence goes on from AWVW02027145.1 coordinate 10,403, forward strand.
CTATTGGATGCCCTCCCTGTCCGCAGCAGCCAACTGCGACGCGAAAAAATCTTCAAGTCAGACCAGAGCTCGGCTGCAGCATGTCACTCAGCTCTACATACTGCATACTGGTAATAACAGCAGCCGTACAAGCGGTGAATAAGCAAACACAGCGTAGGAACAAGTCGTCTCCAGGTGACTCTACGACGAAATGCTCGCTTCCAGCGTCGTGAATTTCTGCATTGACCCATCATATACTATAAGTATTGTGCAGTGTGCTGTAATTGCATCGGGCCGCGACCAGCCAAAGATTATTCAAGAGATCCTGAATAGGCCAACTTCTTCAATTCAGGTGCACCACACCATACTACAGCAGCTGCGCAGGATCTGGCGACGTGAGTGGAGACGATGCTGGGCAAGAAGGCGGGCGACATGATACTCAAGGCAATAAGAACGTCGGCGAACATGTGGAAAAGGGTCGTAGGGCTCTAATAGAGCAGCATTCGGCAAGTGGGGGAAGCTTGGGAACGTAAATGCAGGAGGAGACGTAGCAGTGTGCAGCATTGGGTGCTGAAGAAGTGCGAAAGATCGCTCCTTTGACCTCCAAGATAAAAAGCTGGTCAAGTTGCGCGCTGTCGAAGTTGAAGATCTTGAGAAGGCCCCAGTCTTGCTAGAAACTGGAAAAACGTCGCTAACCGCTCGAGAGCAGCACCGCCATCTCGCAGCAAAGAAGAAAGTGCAGCCGTTGGGGTAGATGAACTACAGTCGCTGCAAGCCAGGACGGACAGGTTGCTTTTGGAGAAGAAAAATCGTGTTTGGGCGAAGTTGAGAAGCTTCCGGAGGCTCACGTAGATGAGATCGAAGCATCTTCGGGGCCAACTTGAGAGTGCCACAGCGTCACTTTCTGCGGGCTCGGAGCTGGACGCTAAGCTACCGTCGTTAACGGTCCAGAAAGCTGACTTGATCTACCTCAAGCAAGCTCGAAGATACTCGGCGTCAGTTTAATAGCTCTGCTGCTGATAGGAGGCAGAGGGTGGCGGTATCGAGCACACTGACAATGTATCCGTGCTGGAACTGGAAGACGAGGAATCACAACCAGCAGCGTTTTCAGCTGCAGTCGAGGTAGAGGCAAGCTCAAATGGCGTTATGATCTCAGCTTGCGGAGCACAATGAGCGTTCACAGACGCAATGTTGTTGTTGGAGCAGGAGCTTCCGGAGACGATTGAATCTCTCACGAAGTTGGTGAGACGTACGTACAGAGGCAGAAGAGTTAAAATTGCGAGCGAATTTTCAAGATCTTCAATCAAATATCACCGACGTTATCAAACACAGCGAAGCGTAGTTGTGTGTGTAAGCTGAGCTCCGCCGAGGTCGTATTGCTGAGCATGAAGGCACCATTGGATCGCTGTCTGTGCAACTGGAGGGATGAAAACCGCGCTGATAGCCAACACCCTCTAGGGCCCCTAGAGCGGTAGTTTTTGAGTAGTTGAGGGAAGCGTCATGTTTGCAAAGGAGGAGGAAGAGCTTTCCAAGGCGTTAGACTCAGGCAAGGATGTGCTTGTTGACAAGGACGCCCAGCTGCAGGGGAAAGGAGCAACTGACGGTAATTGAAGCGTCTAAACAGGAGCAACTGACGGCGATTGAAGCGTCTAAACATGATCTCGAGGCGAAGATTGAGTCGCTTAGCGAGAAGCTGATGGTTGAAATCGCCAACCTGCGATCAAGGAGAAGCAGCAGCAGGTTGCCCAGCAAGAAGAGGTCGTCAGTGTGCGTAGTGACTTCAATCGATACCGTGCTCGGTCACACACTGCACTTGGGAAGATAGAGAAGCGAGCGTGCTCTAGGAGAGCGAGAACGGGCCGAGGCTACTCAAAGACAGTGAGGCTCGGCCTCTGACTCCGCAGGCGCAGAACGTTCGACGCAGCCTAGCTGCTCGAGGACGGGCAGGCACCGATACAGTTGAAGCCCAGCGGCATCAGCAACGCTGGAGCGACTGTGAAGCAGCCAAGAACAAGCACCCCGTGGAGCTTGGGGCTCGTAAAGCCGAGGTGCTGGCTCAAAAAGCGCGCTTCCAGGAAGAGATGGACGCGCAGAAGAGCGTTCTTGGCAATTCTGGAGGAACAGGACGAACTGGAGGATATTGAGCGCGGCATCACGGCGGCAGAGCGCGAACATGTCTTGTCGATGAACTTGTTAAACGTCACAGCATCGCCAGATCTTCACCAGTGCGATCACTCGTCCTTGACGGCGTTAAAAGCCTTGATGATGCTGTCTGGGGCCTGCACGAGCTCGATGAGCACGCCCTCGCCCGACAACGGCGCGGCCTCGTTGCCCTTGGGGTGGATGAAGGCCACGTTGAAGCCCGCCGCGCCCTTGCGGATGCCACCGGGCGTGAAGCGCACGCCCTTGTTCGTCAGCTCGTCCACGCAGGCGGACAGGTCGTCGATCCAGAGGCCAATGTGGTTGAGCGGCGGCACGTGCACCTTGGGCGCCTTGGTAGCGTCGATGGGCTGCATGATGTCCACCTCGACGGCGAACGGGCCCTTGCCACACTGCAAGATGTCCTCGTCCACGTTCTCCTTCTCGCTGCGGAACGACCCTTTCTTGGCCAGCCCGAACGTGTCCACCCACAGCGCACTCAGTGCGCTCTTATCCGTGCCGCCTACCGCGATCTGCTGCAGTCCCAGCACGCGGAACGTGGATTTCTAGCACGCAAATGGTAACCAGAAGCTGGGAAATAGTATTTTTGACGGTTGATGCAGAAGCTCTTATTGAAACGTACGCGAGCGATCTGCTGGGACCGCGACGCGGCAGAGCGCAGCATGAGGGGCGTCTTGATCGTCCACATGAGGTTGCGAAGAGAAGTGTGGCGCAACTTGTGTAACGTTGGTGTGTCTCTTCAACTTCAACTTTGCACCGTCCATGCGCGCTGCTTCTTTCCTCCAATCGCTAGTCGACCAATATCGACCAATATCGTCCAATCCGCTCTCTCGCGTGCGCGAATTGGTCGAAACTACAAAGGTTTCCATAGTCCCCCTGGAATGCAGAGCCCCTCCAGGCGGATGGTGTCGTCGCCGCGTGCGTCAGCAAGCACAGGGCAAGGCCCCAAGCGCCAGCTCGCAGAGCCCGAAGTCATCGCGCTGAACGAGCTGCTGGACACGTTCCCCACCGAGATGGACGAGCAGGAAGGAGAGGCCCAGAAGCGCAGGAAACACAGCCGCTCCAAGCCGCATGAGGTCAAGCGCACCCCCAAGACGCTGTCCAAGGAGGACGAGGACACGGAAACAGAGGGAGAGAAGGACAGGGATGAGGATAGTGACAGCAATAAGAGCAAGGAAGCAGCAGCTCCAGAGGACAAGGCGCTGGCCACGCGCGGTCCGGGCTCCAATTCTGGATCCACGGGGACGGCAGGGCGCCACACGAAGCTGACGGACCTGGAGGCTCACGTGCGCAACCTGGAGAGAGACAATTTGCATCTAAAGCAGGCCTTGCTATTGGGCAAAAATGCCGCAGGGCGGACTGCTCCAGGTGCAGCGGCAGCACTTGGCAGTCTGGGGTCGTTGAGTTCTCTTGCGGGGCTTAGAGGCAGTGGCGCTCTCGGCGCGGCTGCCCCTGGCGTCGAGAACCGCTTTAATATCCAGAGACTGCTGGCCGAGAGGACCAAAGTGGTGACGGAGATGGTGGAGCAGCTCAACGCCGCGTACCTGAGCTTGGGAGACGCCTCCCGTGTGTGGCACGAGGACTGCCGCATCGGCGTCGGTGTGCGCGAGTGGGACGCCTTTGGACGCCTGGAGACTATCAGTCTCTGGAACATGATTCGCTCCGTGTTCACGACCATCGTAGTGGACATCGTGGAGCTGCGTCCGCACCTGCCCGACGGCGAGATGATCCTCACCAAGTGGCGGATCCAGGGCGAGATCGCCTCGGCGCAGCACCTGGAGCGCGTGTGCGCGTCCGAGGACTGCCCGCCCACGATGCGCGTGGCGCTCATGGCGATCAAATCGTCGGACTTGACCTTCACGGTCACCACGTACGTCGTGTTCCAGGAGCTGCGCATCGCCGAGCAGCACCACTGCTGGGACCAGGTCGGCGTGTTCAAGCGGCTCTTTGGCGGGGAGATCCCGCCCAGTGTGCAAAGCATGCTCGCCATTGACGAGGAAACTGCGGCGGGGCGGAAACAACCGCTTGAAGTGTAAGGAGACAGCTTGTATTTATCGTTTGAGCCGCCGGCGGGCTTTCGTTTCACCAGCGCAAGTTGCCAAGTAAGACTTGCTACATGTACATCAACACCTCCGCCTCTACTTGTTAGTCTCCTGCTGCTGGTAGAAGATCATCGTAACTTCAGTTGCTGGCATTATATTGTTGCTTTCATAGGGTCTAGTGTACATTTTTTGACGGGGGATTTGAGGACTTGCAGCCGTCAATGGTAGTGGATGCCCTCTCCGATGATGTCGAGCATGCCCTTCTTGTACTTCTTCATCTGCTTGTCCCACATGCTGCGCGTGAGCGGCACGCTGTGGCCCGACACGCGACTGGAAACGAGGTTCTTCCTGCGCAGCTCGGCCGGGATCTCTACGGGCGGCTGGGCCACGACGTGGCGCATGCGGCTCATGCTGAAGCGCAGGAGCGGCTCCGGGTGGGCCTCCAGGATGTGCATCTTGAGCTGCTGGGCTTCGCACGGCAGCGGCACAGCGTCCAGCGGGTCCTGCAGCGAGCGCTTGCTGCTGGTGCTGGAGCGTGCTTTGAAGCGCAGGTTGGTCTTCCGCAGCGGAGGCAGCAGTCCCATGGCGAACGTGTAGAGGTGGGTGGGTGGGTAGACAAGTGCAACCGCTTGAGCTGAGCTGGTCCAGTTCCAAAGTGAGGCTTGCGTCGTATTGCTGTAGCCCAGGAACCCGCAACACGATGGGCCGAGAAGGGAGACGGCCGGACGTCCAATCCTGCTGTTGAGATGTCATCGAGTCTAATCACCCGGGGTGATGCGTTGGTGGTACTGTATCGGCGAAGCACATGCCATTGCACCGGCACTTGCCGTCGGGCCCTTGCTATGGAGATACGGAGCACGACGGGTTTGCAAGGTGTTTGGGGATTTTCGCACGGTAATGAAGGCAGGCCCGGCGTCGGGCGGTTGTTATACGCTCGTCTACAGGCAGACAGCCTGGATGACTCCGAATGCGAAAGAAGGAAGGAAGTGGACGAGCGACTTGCTCGCTCCGTGGGAATGGCGGCTTTGATATTATAGCTGCTTAATAAATACTGCTCGACATTACGCTACATCAAGCACCGGATCTGGCTGTTGCTGAATGGCTAAGGTGCTGAAGCGACTCTCACCGGTACGTGACGTACTCGTCGATCATGTCGAGGTGCTTGGCCTTGCACTTGCAGTTGTCCCACATGTGCTTGGTGAGCGGCACGCTTTTGCCGGCCACGACAGTGCGCACGGCGCGGCGGTCGTTGAGCGTGTCTGGAATGAGCACGGGCGGGATGGCCATGTGGCGCATGTGGCTCAGGCTGAAGCGCGTGAGCTTGGCCGGGTGCTCCGCAAGGATTTTCTGCTTGAGCGCGAGCACGTCCTCGGGCAGCTCCACGGGCGCGGACTGCGGCTGGCGGCGGAAGCTCGCGCGCTTCGAGAGTCCGCGCGGGGACTTGGTTGGCCGCGGCTGAGAGCACTGAAGGTGCAGCGGCAGGATCTCAGGTCGCAGTCCCATTGCTGCTGTTGTCGTTGTTGCTGACTGGCGAGCTGGTTTCTTGCTGGTAAGTTTGGGAATGCCGAGCTGGAAAAACGTGACGAGGCAGGCCGAGCCCGAACGGCCGGTCGCGGCCGAGCGTGCCGGTGCACGTTTAGACTTGGCTCAAGTATGGGTGGGGATCGTTGCCTGACACCACACGCCTGTCTTTCTCCGCCTGAAGCGGCGCATCTCTCTCTTGGGCACCAAATTGGCACGCAATCGAGCTGGCGCGGCAGCGCGCTCACACGCCAGGACTCGCCGTCAGGCGTGCTAGGCTAGACCATTGGTCATGCAACGCGTGAAGAGAGGACGTCGGCGCTGCTGATCGGGAGCCGCGACTGCAGCAAGCAGGCAAGAAAGCACGCACCGAATCTGGGTGTCTTCGGAACCGTCTCGGGACTTGTTTCTGGGCAGGCCCGTCTACGGCGCCTCGTCTCTCATGTCGACTGTCACATTTGGGGAGCCAGCGCCGCATTGGCCAATCAGAAGCCGCAGATCCTTCGGCGTGGTCTTTGCCGCTTTGAACTTCAGATTCGGACCGCTCTGCCGCCGCACGATGCAAGCAGCTAGGGTAGACCGATCGATTTGGGCGCGCGTTGGCAGATTCCTGATGGTAGGGACGTCGGCAAGACCTGAAGGACAGCCGCTGATCCAGCCGATCGACCGCGGCGTGCTGATCCACTGTAGCGACGCCGGCGGCGTTGGGACGCGCGTGCTTGAACATCCATTACGACCGCCAAAACCGCCAATGCGTGGCATGCACCGGAATCCGAAAACGCCCGTCTGTGAATTGGTGCGCAATGCACAGCAATGCACAATGAGCTGATGCAGACACAGATCATTGCAGCAGCGGCCGGGACGACCGCGTGTGTATTATTCGGGATTCGCACTGTGTCTGCATCAACTATTAATACTACTGAGTTGCCGCCCTGTATAGCGCCGCGTGGCTAGAGTGCGCTCAGCGAACCAGCGCCTCAGTGCTGCAAACGAGCGCGTGGAGGAAGACGGGGGTCGGTCAACCGACGCGGCGTTGGTACATTTGGTAGGCCGGGGCGATTTCTCACGCCAGTGAACAAAGTCAGGCAGCGGTTCATCTTCAGGCTTTGAGATCTTGAGCAAGCAATTCAATTGAAGGCGGAAGACGGCAATACAAGGAGATACTTTATATGTACTTCGCGGTCTAAAGTTCTGCGGTGGATTGAGCGTCTACACCAGGCGGCGCTGCTGGCTCGGTTTGGTTGAATCCATGACGGCGGAGTAAGGAAGGAGGAAGGCGGCTCGCTCGACAACTGATTGCGCATCGATGGCGATCAAGGATGGAGCAAGCTGTGATCGAAGTCATTGCAAGCACTCAACCATGCTGAATGATCCAGAACTGTACTGTAGTGTCCCGAGGTGAAAACCGCTCCGAGCCACAATGCAGTGTACCGCTCGATCTCCAAACAAGTGAAAGCCCAAAGCATAGGTGGCGAGCATGCGCTGGACTCGCCTGCGTTGTTGCACAACATGAAGGTGGTGACATGCCTGATGTTTCGTCGCCATTACGAATGCAAGCTGCTTGCCAGGAGCAGCTTGGCAGTTAAACACACGGCTGGCACGTGACTGCGTCATGGAGGCCCAGTGCTGATGCAGGCGCTAAAAGCGCAGCGGTGGGGCACCGCTGCCATCCATCCAAAGTGGGGCTTCGGTATGCGATGGCGGCAACTGTCGGTGGTGGCTGGCGGTAATGGTGCCGCAAAGCTTTCGCCGTCGACGACGACGGCCGAAGTCGCTGCCACGTTATGCGCTTCCGGTGCGATGGTGCCGTCCTCCAGCGCCACGAGAATGCGTCCTGCGTCCTTCACCGCCGCTCTTCAGCAGGCTTTGATTGGAAGACTCCTGCGACAGTCGAGCCGGCTCTGGGCCCGCGTCGACGTCGCCATTCCGGGCGCGCTGGCGCACGAGCCAAAGCCGAGCCGGAGACCCTCGCCCGCCAATCCAGCGTATGAGAGGCCATGGGGCTTTCTCACACCCGCTCGTCTCTGCAAGACGATCGCAAGTCGGGCGCAGATTCCGCGACATACAGAGCTGAAGTTCAAATCGCTCGAGGAACGCATGGCTCTGCCGCGTGCTTGCAGTACAGCGCTTGCTGGTGCTTCGGCTGCCAGTCACGCGTGGCAGCCCCGTCACTTTTCGGCGGCGATCGAGCGCCTGCCCATTCCGAAATCTTCCAACACCAACTCACCCCGCCACGAAACCATGGGAGTGCAGCCTCAGCTCACCCTGCCGCACGTGCAGGAGCAGGTGACCAAGCCCCGCCAGGGATCGCCCGTCGGCAACCACGGCTTGCGCTGGCACCGCCACCACGAGCAGCCCGTTGTCGCCACCGCGGAGCTATCAGCCGATGCGCAGCAGCTCAAGGAAAAGATCCTGCGCACAAACAAGGTCAAGCTCACGCGCTTCAGCCTGACCCACATGAAGAAGCGCGTGGTGCCGCCCGTGGAGATCCCCAAGGAGATGAACAGCCACCGCGCGCTGAGCGTGACCGTGGCCGGCCGCAGCGTGCCGCTCACGCGCTGCATGTGGGACAACACCAAGCGCAAGACGCACCACATGGAGCAGATCTCCGAGTCGTACCCGCTGCACTGCACCCTCTTCCGGTGAGAGCCCGCCGTCGGCCGCTAGCAGCCAGCAATCCATAACACAAGAAACAGAGACCAACGATAACAGCACCAACGTCGATAGAGACGACTGCAGACTATAGACTATAGACTATCGGCCAAGGCGGGCCCGGCAGCTCTGCCGTCTCCCCGCCGCCGCATGTACATTATTTAACAACCAAGGCTATTGAGCGCCAACACATTCGATCCCATGTCTTCGTTCTCGTTGATCTTGTAGCGGTGGTGCACGCCCCAATCCTCACAGGCATCGACATCGGCCGATCCCAACGGTTCAGATGAGCATGACCACTCGGCGTTGGAACGTGGCTAACGCACACTCAGGTTCAAGGCAACAAGGCTGTAGCCATATCCTGGACGTTGCGCGTGCTGCTGCCGGTTTCCGGTGCAAGAGAGTGACCCTGCGCGGCGGCGTCTTTCGCAAGTTTAACGCCGCGATTTACCACAAGGCTGTCCACATCTTGTGTAAGCACATCGTACACATCGAAGCGAAGTGCTGCAGCCTGCATCGAGCGATGGCAATGCGCACCACAATGCACAACGCTGGCCGAATGCTCCAATCACTATGTAAGCTGCGCGGCAAGATTGGATGAGCGCTCGGCCATCAATGCGCAATTATCATAGTTGTCGAGCTAGCCGCTCGCTATTATCCCGGCCACTGAACCTCGGACGGAAACGGTAATTTATATGCGTCTAACTGACGCACGATAGTTGTGGGCAAC
>KV729424.1:585-18847 GCA_000500225.2 Phytophthora pinifolia
GCCGTTGCTGAGTGCAGACATGCGCGTGAAGAAGATGCGCTCGCAGTTGACGCAGTGTGTCTGTCGTTGGCGCCAGCTCGCGTCACTAGAGGTTACGTCGTCATCTGTACTGGTGACAGCGACAGAATCACGGACGCGCACACATTGAGGTCGTGAGCGACGAGAGGTCGGCGTTGCCGATGAACTGAGTCGACTGGGAATGAGGATGCTGGCGCTCGCGTGTCGAGCCAAAGCTGGCGTAGCAACACCAGTTGGAGGAGCAACGTGTCCGGACCATGACTTGGGTCGCATCTCCTCTGCGGGGCTGTCGCTATCCCGACGAAAGATGAACTGAACTATGCGAGACGCGAAGCTTGGGCGCGATGGCGTAGGGGCTTCAGTGTGACTGCTCGCCTTGTGGTTAACCTCTCGACAGGCAGACGGATGTTGGTGCTCGTTGCTCTTGATGCGAAGTGCAAGTATCATGGCTTGGAGTGGTTGGCTCAATTTCTCGGTGGTCGCTGGAGAGCAAGTTGGAAAGTGAGCTTCAGTGAGCGCTACACTATCCGGTCGCCGGCTAGCTCGTCGGACTGTCCGTCTATCTGTCGTCTGACCCCTTGGCGATCGTATTGACTCACTTGCGCCGCGTCGCGGAATGCAAGACGAAAGCAGTGGAGTGCAAGAAGCGGCTACCCCCCAAAGTCGTGTCGTCGTTGCTGAGTCGACCAAGAACCTCCAAGTACAGTAACCGCACTCCGACGTCTCGTATGATGAAGCTGCGCTCGGGTGAACCGAGAAGCGCAAAGACTGAAATCGTGGTTTGACGACCTCGAGGATCTCGACCTTCGTCCCCATTGACCACGGGCTCGATGTGTGCACGTCAATACCAGTGACCACGCAACTTACGCAAGTATAACACTTCGACGCGGAGGTACTTGTCGGCAATTTGGAAAGTGGAAGGAGGCTTCATGTGGATATTGTTAAGAACGCTTCAGTCGGAGCGACTGGGCCGCAGTGCAACCAGGAGCAGATCACGATTCACTCGGGCGAGTGCACTGTGGACATTAATCAAGAGTCGACGGGGCCGATGTTGTCTAGCAGAGTTAAGGCCGATCCAGCTCCAAATGATGCCACTGCACTCATTTGAAGCTGGATCGGCCTTAACTAATAGCATCAGACCCGTGAATTTAAAGTGCTGCGGCTGCTGCAAGTCGCTCATTCCCAACCTGGTGGCAAGAGAAACGCGATGCGCATCTTTCAGTGGAGAGCCCCCTGTAATTGGTCGGCGGCAGTCGATCTGCTGGGTGTCTCGTTGCGCCAAGTCCCTGCTACCGGTCCCCGTTCGGCTGCAAAGAAGCGATCATCCGAGTACAAACCAAGTCTTGAGTCAGCTTTGGCCCGCATCTCTCCCTCCAAAAAGAGACGGCACCGCAATGATCATCATGTACAGTGGAGTAATCGACCTCGAAGAAGGAAGCACGTCTAGTTCGTGCAAAGACTGTAAACTTCGACGATACTCTCGATGCTGCAGATCTGTATCACTTGCCGGGCAAGTCGAAGCGGGTTGCCGTGAGCGTGCTCTGCACTGTTAAAAGCCTCCTTTCCCCGTTTCCTCGTCTCGGTTTGCGGTAAAGCATCTTGATCTCAGCATGGGAACTGACGCGATGTGGGAGGCGGCACGAGGTGGTAAGCTACGTGTAGCTTGCAAAAATGGCGGGAAACTCGCCGATGCTCGGCGGCATTCGGAGCTCATTTGTCAACTCGTCCTCGCGCTACGAAAGCGACGCTGAAACCATGCGCCTCGCTCCACGGCTCGAAAGGAAGAAGGCCTTTCGGGTTACACACGCCGAAGCGAAGGCCCACCGCCAAGTCGACCGCCGTCCAAGTTTCGCTGCTCGCATGTTCGAACTCTTGTTCCAGCGGAAAGCCTTGCCCTCCTCTCTGGATGAAAACCGACCCAAGTCTTGGTCTGGAACACCGGAAAAACCTGCCCCCGAGGCCTCGTTGGCGCCTCTCGTTCGCCACGCCAGCACCAACGTCATCCTCCCGAGAGGAGCTGGATCATCGCTTCGACCAGCCTCCGACCTCGACGAGACGGGAGATGACGAAGACAAGTGCGACGCGAGCTGGCGGCAGCGACAGACGAGCTGCGTCAACTGCGGCCGCTTGTTCTTCACGTCTCTGTCGACGGTGCGCTGTGGCAGCTCGCGGTTCTGCTCGTTGGACTGCAAGACGACGTTCGAGTATGTCAACCACCTGCAGGAAGTGCTAGCCGAGCACATGCTGGGCGTCAGCACCCGCAGCGACGGCTCGTTGGACTGCAGCATGGACGAAGACGAGTACGAAGTCGAGGAGTTTGATGCAGATCAACTCGAGGACGTGATAAGTGTACATGTATAGTATTGTGTGTGCTATCGGGCGGTTGAGTTCAATGACAGTTCCGATTAATGAAGACGAGGCTTTTCGGTTTGGAAGGTTCATCAGTTCCCAGAGGTCCACGCCTGTACACGATATAGCAGTGCTCGATTGAGTACGGAGTCAGTCGTTCTTGTTGGGGTCAAGCCACTCAAGCCACGGGGTGAGCACCGCCACTAGCTCGGAAGCCGAGGACGTGAACTTGAACTGCATCGTTTCGTCGGCGCTGCCGGTACGAGGCTCGACATTTTCGCAGGACAAGCGGGGCACCGACAGTGCGGTCAGTCCCTTGTAGACTACGGTGTAGGTGGGGATCTCGTTCTCGTCGTTGACGAATGTCTCCACTTGAACCCCCGTCGCTTCATAGCCGCCGAGGACCTGGTTCTCCATGAAGCTGGACAGTTCGGTTGGGTCACTGTAGTCGACCTTGTTGTAAGTGTCGCCAGGCCCGTACACCGTAAGCTCTGCGCCGGCAGGAATGGCAATGACGCTTCGAGCGGGAGTGATCTCGAGGTTCGCACTGACACGCGGGTAGTCCGCGTCCGTCAGCTTTTGAATACACGACATTCCTTCTTGGGTGGCGCTCGTCTGCTTGGACGCGGTGCACGAGAGCAACGCGAGCAACTTCTGCCGGGCTTGCAGTGGTTGCATCCCGTTGAATACTGCGTCCAGGATCTGACCGGACATGTCGCTCCAATAGCCCTCCGTGTTTCCTGACGAGCTCATGCTGTTCAGACTGGGGAGCAACTGGTTGCTGATAGCCGTCTTGCACGCGTCATCCCCGAAGCAAGCCTGCCGCAGCTCGTCACATCTAGTACACTCGTCACCCAAGGACGAAGACGACGCCCAAGAGCCTTCATTGCTTCGTGCGCTCCAGGATTCGCCATTCTCCAGCAGGTCCAGAAGGCGGTCGAAGGGTGGGTAGCGGTCAACCGATCGAAGCGAGACCTTCCAGGGCGTGACCACGACCTCAGCCGGGGGCTCGAGCGAAACGTCCTCGGACGTGACGGCAAACGTCGGGATCCAGCTCGGATTCACGAGCGGTTGGCTACCGCTGGCTTCGTCGTAGAGCCCAACCAAGTTGATGACGAGTGCTGCAGACCCCGAGAGCTCGTCCAGGCTCGTGTCCGTCTGCTCGACACTGAGATAATACGGCTCCGAGCTCGCCACCGCAGACAGCCAAGTGACGAAGTTGGGCGCGATATCCGCAGAGGACGCCGACTCGTCCGTGTACTCGTACGTGTTGCCACCAAACCACACGACGAGTTGGCTTGCTGCGTACAGCCGCACGCTCAGCTCGACGACGGCCGAGTCGAGGTGGACCCGCGTGGGCTCGAGGTCAAGACTCGGTGCCTTCATCTGCCCCAAGCCAACCTCGCACCCGCACGAAGCCATGGCGTGGATGAAGTGGGCGAAAGCCAGCCACCCGTCATGAGACTGGAACGCCTCGCCTTTCAGAGACAGCAGCGCTGAGCTCAAGTCGAGCGTCACTTGCGTGCGCCCGTCCTGCTGCGTACTGGTTGACAGCGGCAGCGGCGCCTGGCGCAGCAGCGGGGCCAGCACGTCTTTCGCCGACGTGAGGCAGTCGAGGTCGTTCTGGCACCGGGTCAGAGCCTCCCAGCACTCGGAGCACCCGCGGCAGACGTGGGAGCCACTGAAGATGTCGCCTGACGAGGCAAAGAGCCGCCAGCTCTCGGCGGAGAGCCCGAACCAGTAGGAAAGCAGGTCCCACGACACGCGTTGCCCATACTGCACACGGTCGGAGCTCAGCTGGAAAGACGCAAAGGTGTGGGGACCTTCCATGTCGAAAGCGGCTGGACTGTCTCGCAGGTAGAACAGCGGGAGCTCCGCCACCGCCGGGTAGTACGTGACATCGTAGCGGATTGAGCTGCCGTTGGCGCTAGCCAGCACCTTGACCTCTTGGTCATCCGTCGCACCCGTGAGCAGCACGGACACGAGGAGATTCTCCAGCGCAAGGGTGGCATTGAGCGGGAAGTGAGCCTCCTTGAGGGAGACCACGACGCTTTCACCCGCAGGCAAAGTCACAGCAAAGTGTGTTACAAGCAACGTGGTAACTGGAACGAGCGGGGCGAGGGGCTCGGAAGGCAGCGCGTACCCGACGGGGCACGCCTCGGCGCTCAAGCACGACAGAAAGGCGAGCACCTGTGCGTACACGTCGGGATCGGCGGACGCCTTCCACGCCGCGAGACTGGAAGACACGTCGATGGAAGATCGCGGCGTCGAGTCGTGCTGGTCGTTCGAGAAAGCCCCCAAGAGGCTGTAGCGCATGGCGTCGGCACAAGCCTGAGTCGAGACGCACTCGGTCCATTGGTGCGAGCATTGCGGGCACAGGGGGATGTCCTCACTGGTCACGCTGCCGGCCTCGACGTTCGAGCCGAAGCTGGGATCCCAGCCGAGCTCGTCGAGCCAGTTGGCGAGCTTTCGCCACGTCACCAACGGATAGCCATCGGCCAGCCCCTCGTCCGTTTCGTTGCGATACGCGGCGGCGCTCGCCTTCCAGTTGCTTGACGAGAGCTCGTGGTAGCCGTCACTACCCCGAGGTCTGAACCGCGGCGGCTCCGCTTCCACGAAGAACTGGTTCGCGAACGCCACGCTGAGAACGCGGCCGTCAGGTCGGTCGTACTCCCCCGTCACGTCTTGCACTTGAACCCACGCGTTTGGAGACGGGCGGGACGCTTGTGTCGCATTGTGAATGAAGTCCGCCAGCTCCTTGACATAGTCCCCCATGCCCGTCCACACGAACGTCGACTCGACGCCTCGAAACTTCATGACGACCTCGTCCTCGCCAAGCGGCAGAGCGAAGACGCTCTGTGCAGGCTCGATTGCCAAAAGAGTCGGCATGGCGGAAAGAGCTTCGTCCTTGGAGTAGCTGTACGCTTGACGTGGCAGGTCCAGGTCGCAGGCAGCGTGGGAGATACACACCGCCAAGTCGAGGAAGAGGTCGTAGCCGGCGGCAGTGAAGAAGGCCGCCGACTGGCGAATTCGAGGGCCCAGGTCAGCGCCCCATTGCAGTCGGTTGCAGTCGTCCGTCCTATTGGAGAGGACTTGTGAACCGAAGCGGCTTGGGGCTAGCGCGTCGTGTAAGAAGGCGCGGACACCGAGACTGCAGGAAGTGCTCTTGTCGCAGGCATCGTACGCCTCGGCGCAGTCGCTGCAGATGCCCCACGTGTCCGAAGCATCCCAGCTCGGCGAGGACCCGTTCCCGTACGGATCAGGGTATGCAGCAGTCTCGTCGTTCCAGGTCAAGTTGACGTGGGCGGGAGGCGGCACGTACGCGAACGTGGTCAGGTTGAGAGGGGCCAGTTGCAAGCGGAGCTCGCTGCCACGGGCGTCCCACGACAAATTCAACGGCGCGCTGCTCGCCATCGAGTCGTCGTCTACCGCAAGCACATCCAGGACGGTCGGGACGACGCTCACATTGCGGAGAGTGACCTCCACCGTAAACTGCGGGTCGGGCACTGGGAAGGGAGCGGCAAACCACCACGGACCGTTCGGAGAAGAAGTGTCCGTGCTGTTTGGCCCCAAGCCGGCGCTTGGGGAAGCTTCGCCCTCGGGCGGGAAGTGCCCACCGTCCGAGGAGGCAGAGTACGCCGACCACGCGGCGGAAGCCTCGGATGTCGAGCCGCCCGAGTTGTAGTAGCTCGCGATCCACTCATTGAACTTGTTCGCCCAGTCAATGACGTCCGAGTTGTTGAAGACGCGGACGTCGACGGCCAAGTTGTAGTCGCTGGCGTTGGGAACTGCACCGACGATACGCTCGGCCATCTCCTCCGGTGAGTGCTGACTCGACAGCTCGGGCGTCGCGAAGTGCCCGTCGGGTCCAAGCTCCTCCAACGCCATCCACATGTAGAAGCGGTAGTTTGGCTCTGTGAAGCTGACGCGCACGAAGGCACGAAGGTGCTCCAAGACCACCATTCGACCGGCCGCCGCGGCGAAGCTGCGGCTGCCAACGGGGCACCGCGACTCGACGAAGCATTGAATGCCCGCGTCCGTCTCGCGGGCGATAGTCAACGCCGCTCGCAAGTCGCGGACGGAAGGCCAGTCGCCAGCGTCGGGGCCACCAGCTGCAGATCCCGACGAGGACCAGCGAGATCCCCCCGCATCGCCGTGCGTTGGCGCCGAGCCAGCGTCTTGGTAGCCCCAGGAAGACCAACGCGAGCCAGACGCATCGTGTCGGTACACGGGCTCGCGCCACGCCCAGCGAAAGCCGGTGTCCATGTCTCCGTCGGCTCCCGAGCCGGGGCTGCTCCGTCCGTCGCCCGCGTCGCCAAAGCCAGAGCCCGAGGAGGATCGACGGTCCCCGGTGTCCCAAGAACCGCCACCAGCATGGCCACTCAGCAGCCACCGCCAACCAAAGCAAGCGTCAACGACGTCGTTGATCGAGTGACTCACGTTGGACGGTGCGCCCTCCTTGCCAGCGTCCCATTCGCCGCCATCCCAGTCCATCATCTCGCTCGCGGACTGCTCGTAGATGCTCTGGAAGACGCCCTCGGGCACGTTGCCCTGAAGACATCGAGCCACCATCGGGTTGTTCATGACTTGCTGGTTACACACGTCGCAGGCGTCGCTGGGGCGAGCTGGGTTCCACGGAAGCTCACTGCCATAGCGACGGCGGCTGAACACCACATCGAGCGACAGCGCGCTGGCCGGTGCCGTCAAGCTGTCGTCGTCTTGCGGATACTCGAGCGAAGACAAGTACTCGACCTGGAAGAGCTGTGAGCCCGTGAAGTTGAGCACTTGCGGCATCACGGATGACGTCGCTCCGCTGCCGTCGCGCTTGGCCGTCACACGCAGCAACACTTGGTCGCTGGCCCCCCACTCTTCGATGACGTCGCGGTTCAAGTCGCTCTGCGTCAAGTTGCCGTCCGGGTAGCCCGGCAAGAGCGTGGAGAGCTGCTTAAAGCTCAGGATCACATCCATTTCGTCCGACTCGGGGTACAGCGTCCAGGTGGTGGTGCGGGTCTCGTTGAAGCGTCTCGCCATGTCCTCCACCTTTCGCTTCGAGATGTTGCTCAGCACGGCTCGTTCCTCCGGCGTAAAACGCCCAAGTACCATTGGTGCGAATCCCCGAGGCGGTCCGTCGTCCCCTTCACGGGCGTACCAGAACCCGTCCCCATCGATCCGCTCCGCACTATCGTAGCGGTCGAGTACGAACGCGTCGAAGTCCGACAGCACGCCGTACGACGAGTGGAACGTCAGGTGGACACACCAGTCGCGCCAGCCGCAGTCAGCACGTCCACCTTCAGCTGTCGCCCCCACCAGGGACACGCCTTTGTTGGCGCCAAAGTTGAACGACCGACGCGACCGAGTGTCACGAGTTGGAGGGTCCCCCCAGTTCTCCATGTACATGGTGCCCTCGGGAGGGTACGGCGAGTCCCAGTTCCAGGACGGACGGAAGTGCCAGAGCTCCTTGCTGGGGTCCCATCCGGCGTCGTGGTTCCAGTCCCACCCACTGCCGCTGCCGTCCCTACCGGAACCGCCCGAGTAGCCGACGTCCCCATTCGAGTAGTAGTGCATTGTCGGTGCCGGCGTGTCTCCAGACGAGGAACTTGGCCCGCTGCCCGTGTCCGACTCCGCCGCGACGCCCGTCAGCGCGAGGAGAGTCAGAGCGACTTTCATCGCGTTCGAAACGTCGACTTTGTCGTCGTTGGCGGAGGTCCTTGGTTGTGATCAACAGGCTTCGGGTGCTTGATCCTGCGAGTTGGAGAGTGAAAGACGTTCAAGTATCAGTGGACCCACTAGTCCGAGCGCAGAAGATCGCGAGTCTGGATTTCTGCGGTTCTCAGGGGACGCGATGGTGCCGCTTCCAGCAGACACCTCGATAGATCCTGGTTGCATTCGGTAATGGTCGCCGACGCATGATGATCGTCGGGAGCATTACTTCGGTGGATAGCGGGTTGGTCTGGCGGTTTGATCGCGAGCATCTGAATTTTATCCTCATTTGTGGATCTAAACGCGTCGAAGCACCAAACGGCTTGTTAGCATAGCGGACACGGTGCCACTCCGGCTCATAGTGCCAACATACCACGGACCAGGAGCACCGCCAATTCAATCAAGCTTTGTACCGGCGCCACATTCGCGAACAGCAGCCACCATCTGCTTTAGACACTAGCGATGTATTGCTTCTTTATTCGGCATGCGGCTTGCTAGAAGCTTGCTCCGTTGTGGTGGCACCATCGGCCACGTCTCCAGGGCGTTGGGAGTCGACTGGATAGATCCACCGCTGGTACAGGTACACGATGAAGACGATGTCATCGCGGAAGCAAGAAATGCGGTGCAGCGTCGGCATCTTGATGACGAAGGCGAACAAGTCATCGATGAAGGTGTTGAGCGCGCGGTAGATGAGCAGCCTCCATTGCAAATGTGCGACGGACTTGAGCCTGTAGTTGATGACCAGCTGCGGCAACATGAAGATAAAGCCCAAGGCGTACACCGTCGTGGTGAGGGACTCGAGCAACCAGGCGTACCACCCGGCGTGCGGGACGTAGAGTAGCGAGTACACTGCGTATCCTGCAGCCAGTGGCACGATCACGAACAACATGTGTGACGTTGCCAGCGAGTCTGCGCGCTGCGTCTCTTCCAGCATCCGCAGATTGTACTCATCCCTCTTTATCGTTGTGTCGGCGGCCGCATCACTCTTGTCGATAGCCTTGGCTTCGAGTTGCCGGCGCTGCGAACGCCAGACCTTCGTCACCTTCCAGACAAGCAGCACCGAGCTGATGAACTGCGGACCTGTTACGAGTAGCGTAGATTCTTGATCGATAAGATACAGCAGCACCACGCTCTGCGAGCCCAGTTCCGCTGCCATCGCGCGCAGCGAAACACCAACGACGTTGTCCCCTTTTGCTCGCCAATAGATCACGTCATGACGGAAAGCCAACCAGTCGAACAGCAGATGAAGCAACGATACACTCATTGTCACTGCCAGCAGGATCGGGTGCGTATCCGTCACCATGGATCGGAGAGCATCCAAGTCGCTTGAGGGAACACCCATTTGCTCTTGCGACACAAACACCGTGGCAAAAGTCAGCTGCATTTGCCAGCGAGCAAACGACAATGGCGACCACGACAACTGAAGTGGCAGGACAGCCTCCCCGCCGCTGCCATCGTCCAGCGTAGCGTTCAACGGCACCAACTTGTCCTGCGTCTGGGACAAATCGTCCACGTACAAAGCTGGCAAGTAGCGCCAACGCTGGTCCATTGGATGCTGCACGTAGCGCAAATTCTGGTACACCATGACCGGCAGTTCTTCCACAGGGTATCTCGTAAAATCCGTCACCATTCGTACACTCGCCGCCGGTTTCCAGTAGGAGATCATTGCCGCCTCTTCCTGAGCCTTTCCACCGGGTCCACTCGACGCCTGGGCAGGAGCCAACAGCAAGCTCGTGTTCTTCGCATTAGGCCTCGGGGCGTATTTGACCAGACTCGAGGCCTGATGGAGGGTTCTGTACTGGTCATAGTGCTCTGCATCTTTCGAATCCGGGGAGAACCCCGCGTGGGTCACGTGGACGTGCAGGAACACGGAGGCGTTGCCCTTCAGCGCATTCCAAACCTGGTTTGCCGTCCGGACATCATCTGCAAGCTCCACTAGCGTCTGTCGAGAGATGTTGAGGTCCAAATGTCTACCGTTCGACTCCTCCCAGTCGAAGGTCAGCGACTTGAAGGCTCCGATGTGCACAGCACCAGCCTTAAAGTCCGTCGCCGGATCCCATTTCGGGCGCGCGGACAAGTAACACGTCACGTCGAGCGGCTGGCCTTCGCCCCACAGCGGGTCCAGCGTGTTCGGGTTGTCGGAGAAGCTCGGGTACATGATCATGTATACCTGTGAGGCCAATATATGCGTATACAA
Organism: Phytophthora pinifolia; assembly: GCA_000500225.2. Lineage (NCBI taxonomy): Eukaryota > Oomycota > Peronosporomycetes > Peronosporales > Peronosporaceae > Phytophthora > Phytophthora pinifolia. Next base: position 10,850 of record KV729424.1, read on the forward strand.
TCAGAGTCAGCGTATACACAACTGAGATCTCTTATTCTGGCGCACCTGACGACCCACAAACGCCATATACGCAGACTATAGACAGCGAATGACGCAGTAACAGCAAATAGCACACCAAGAAGCAGTAAACAGGCAAGATGCACAGGGAAACACACACAATACGTCAGAAAGATCTGCCACCCCCTCTACACCACGCATCTGAGACGACAGCGCGCCCCCCGACGCAATGATCCACTCACGAAGACAGCGCAGGAGACGGTGGTGAACGTTACCCAGGCCCACAGCGCGCGCATCAGCCCCATGTTGTTGCCGTTGACTTGTGACTTCGCTGGTGGATTCCGCACTGGTGCGTCGTCGAGTGCGGAATAGATAAAGAAAGGCCAAGGGTAACCAAATGACCACCACTCTTCAAGAAGAATGTTGCCCAATGAGAGAGCGCAAAGCGCCTTTTACACCAATCGTGGCTGCCCGAGTTTGTGCGCCAGTCAAGACATGAGCGTCATTTGGACTTTGGCTGAATGGCGAAGATGTTGCTGGGTCGGAAGTTGCTGCAGGCGGCGGTGCCTGACACCAAGGAGGACGGTGAGATGCTGAAGGAGCTCAAGACACACGATCGCTTCTTCTGCGACACGATGGAGAACATCCCAGCGGCCTTCTACTTCCCTACGGACGCCGAGGCCAACTGGAAGAAGTCGGCGCCCAAGAAGTACCACAAGGTGAGGCTCTTCAGCCACTTTCCGGATCTTTTCACAGCGTGCACCATATAGAGCGTCGGCTTGCGCGTCTTGAGCAGTACTTTCGAGCTTGCTGCGAGGTCTAGATCGGTTCTGACGACCGACACTGTGCAATGTTCTACCCTACCACAGAACGTGCAGGCGCAAACGCAACAGGAGTCGTCCAAAAAGGCGGTCCTGAAGCGCGCCAAGTTCTCCCCGGCGGCGCAGCAGAGCAACGAGGAGAGGCAGAAGGCCACCGCGGCGGCCGAGCAGCAGGAGAAGCAGCAGCAGGCGCAGGTCAAGCCGATGAAGCCCAGCGCCGCCAAGGAGGAGGGTGGTCTTGAGGGTCTGCGCGCGCGTCTGACCGTCAAAATCCAGGCTATGCGCGAGCAGCGCAAGGCGGAGGAGAAGACGGGCAAGAAGCGCCCGTCCCGCGCGGAGGCGGTGGCCGAGCAGCGCGCGCTGAAGAAGCGCAAGACGCAGGCGAACAAGAGCAAGGCCAAGGCGGACAAGCGCGAGAAGGAGGCGGCTGCGAAGGCTGAGGTTGAGGCACAGAACAAGGTTGAGACAGAAGCGACGGTGGACGTTTCCTCCATCTCGTACGGTAGTCTGCTGCTGGACGACGGTAGCGCCAAGGACAACACGCCCCAGACCCGTCACGGTCAGAGCGTCCGTGGTATTCAGAACCTGCTGAAGAAGGCCGAGCGGAATGCCCAGCGTCTGGAGGAGCTGAAGAAGACGGAGGAGGGAGCAGAGAAGGTCAAGGCCAAGGGCTGGGACACGGCTCTCCAGCAGGCCGCTGGTAAGGTCGTGATGGACGACCCGAAGCTGCTGCGTGCCAAGCTCAAGAAGAAGGAGAAGGCCAAGACCAAGAGCTCCAAGGAGTGGAAGGAGCGTACGGCAAAGCTGGAAGTGTCGAAGAAGGAGCGACAGAAGAAGAAGATGGCGAACGCCCTTGGGCGGGGCAAGAAGGACGCTGCCAAGCCTGCTGAGAAGAAGGGCCGAAAAGGACCGGTACGTGCGCAAGGACATCGTGTGCTTTGTGTGTAGACTGACGTTGCTATGGCAATTGTGTTTGTTCAGCGCGCTGGTTTCGAAGGCAAGAAGGGCGAGGCATTCCTGAACGGTGACAAGAAGGGGGGAAAGCCTGGGGGCAAGCCCGCTGGCAAGAAGTCCGCAGCACCCAGCAAGTAGCTGGAGCAGAGGCGAGAGGCGCTCCGGTATATAATATAGACTGCCAGTTTGCATCGAGGGGTCAAGTCATGGCTGTATTTGCCCGAGTGCGGTCATATAGATAGATGAAGGAGCTGGGAAGAAGACGCTGCGGCCTCTGCGAGGTCGACAGCTTGCTGGAGCACTAGAGGATGCTGCAACTGCCGCCGCCCTGGCCGCTCTGTTGCCACGGGTTCGGGCCGCCGTCGTTCTCTCCCAGGAAGGGGTCGGCTGTGGTCTGGCAGTACTCAGCGATCCTGCGGCACCACAAGACAGCAACGGTGAGTCCTGTGTACAAGGTGGTATGGATCTATGGACTGCTGCCACTCACTTCTTGGCCGCTTCGGACGTGGTGCAGGAGGCCTCGAGCGTCTTGAGGTCCATCTCGAGCCGTGCGATCTCCTCCGAGAGCTTCTTGGTGGCTGCGTCTGACATGCTGTAGCAACAGGACTTGGCGCACAGAGGGGAAAATGAACGAGTGCCCCGACTCTTCTGGAAGCGCCGCTATTTTCGATCTTTTCGCCATGACGGTTCGCCAGAAAAACGGCTTTCAAAGATGGCTTCACTTTATGTCCTCCACACCATAATACTGCACTTAAATATCGATCGACCCACTAAAAAGAATACAATATGTATGCCAGTGTCCGGTGAAATTGCAATAATAGGCGCCAAATAATGTCGGAACGCAAGCGTCAGCGCCCGACCGAAGACGCTCAGCAACTGGAGTTGTGCGCGGAGGACCTACGCACGTTGACCTCCTCGATCGCATCCTGCCTGTTCCGCGCGCCCTCCCTGCAAGTGTCGGTGCCTCTACGGCGCCCCATCTCTTCATCCAAGCCGCGCAATGGCCCCCCAAAGACAGCGTCTCGTCCCTCCAAGTCGCTCTACTCCGTGGTCTCCAGCGCGGCCTACGCGGCCAAAACGAGCGCCACCCAGCAGCAAGACACATGGCAGACGCTGCTGCATCGATTGGCCACTGAATTAAGCGAGAGAGAGGCCTCCACCGAGTCGATCGAGCGCTGCGAGCGTCTAAAACGCAGGTTTGAGGCTCTTAACGAGACCGTAATGCTCCACCAGGCCAAACTGAGGCGCGTGGGGGACGAAGTGGCTCTGCAGGACCGAGTGGAGAGCCAATTGGCCCAGGAGGAGATGGCCTGGGAGCAGCAGATGCAGACCCGCGAGCAGCGGGTGGCCGAGCGGGAAGTGGAGCTGCAGGCCCTGCAGGAGGAGAACGCCCAGGCTCAGATCGATCAGGACGAGGACCAGGACGAAGACCAGGATCAGGACGAGGAGCTGCAGGCCGAGATGGCTGAGCTGCAGGAGGCCGTGGCTCTGCGCGCAGAGGAGAAGAGGGACATCGAGGCGGCCATCGACTCCTTGCAGAGGAAGAAGACGCGCGCCCGCGCGGCCAAAGCCGACGAGAGGAAGAAGCAGGAGAAGGAGGAGGAAGACGTGGAGGCGGACGCTGCAGCTGCGGCCAGAGAACAGGTGCTCAACGAGCTGAGAGAGGAGAAGGAAAGCCTGCAGAGGGAGATCATCGCGGCTGAAGAGCTCGAGGAGAAGCTGGACGAGAACGTCGACCTGCCGGCGCTGAAAGACGAGCTGACGCTGGCCAAGAGTGAGCGAACGCGCGTGCAGGCCAAGGTGGACTCGCTCAGGCTGGAGCTGGCGAGACGAAAGCGGAAGATGAGGCACATGGTCGACGTCCAGCTCCTGACGGCCCGAGACACCAACCCGCCCACGCTGCGCGAAGAAGCGGTGCTGCTGCATTTGCTGTACGAGCATGAAGGCGAGATGGGCGTGAATGAGCTCAAGCAGGAGGCCAGGACGGTGCTGCAGGCGCACGGCAGACCGAACGGGAACGGCGTCGTCATCCGAGCGCTGTACTCGCTGGTGGCGAACGGCGTGGTGCAGATCGATCGGTCGTACGGCAACGGCCTCGTTACGTCGCTGCTGGTCTAAGTGGAGGAGATGTAGACGTTTACTAGTATTACGCATGCGTTGCTGTTGGGTCTTTCTTGCTTAAAAAACCTAATTCCTAGTCTGAGACTCTCATCTATGCATTTTAGCACGTGCAAAACACATCATACAGTACGGCTGTTGCGCTGATGCATTCGCTGTTATTTAACCACAGAAGGCTGCTACAATTTCAGCAAATACCACAAGGACCGCGCTTTCCAATGCGGGTGACCTGGTCTTTTAATTGTTTGTGTAGCTAAATCTAGACGAAGTTTGACGAAATGCCTATAATTTGGTGAAGCGGGTCGTACCAGCGAGTCAACGCCGCTTTTCTTCAGACCGTCGAGCTCGAGCTCCGCGTCCTTGAACCACAGCGAAAAGTCCTTCCAGTTCCTCATGATGGACTCGACAGCTGAGTAACATTCTGTGATTTCGTTTAGGATTCTGCATATTTATGTCCACGATTTACGGAGTCATGTGGGCGCCGAAATATTTCAGCTTCGGTGCTGCAGTCGTAACCTGAGAGCCGTTTGCAGATGAGCGGCTGAAGCTGCTGCCGATCAAGCTGCGGATTTCGTGTTGTTCAAGCTTGGGCTCTGCTTGGGCGGACTTGCGGTAAGTTTGCTGTCACGCAATCATTTGCCTCGTGGACTCCACTCCGTGGGGTGACCGCAGCTTCAGGATGGGCAAGAACAAACTCGAAGTTTCCTATCGTCGGTAGCGTTCGCTGCTTCGGATTGTTACCGTGATGCGTGGCTCCATGTCTGCAAACCTGCGATGAGCTGAATGATCAAACCGTCTTAAGCCGTCACCAACAAAAGGCTACATATTTTAACACACTTTTATCGTGGAAACGTCGAGGTTTCCCACGGAGCTGCTAGAATTTACAGACGAAGTACTCTTGTAAGCCCTAAGAGCTTCGTCACTATGACGAAACACTTGACAAAGTCATTCATACCGTAACTTGTCGCTGCATCACGCGTCCAACCGGCCGTCCACCATAATCATCGCCGGCGCTCGTAGCGTAATGCATGTTGCCTCGTGTCCTGGCTTGTATCCGGATAGAGCGTGGCACCTGGTAGTTACACGGGTAGTTATCGTCCGAGTTCTGGTTCGCACGATGGTGATCACGAGCTCGAGCTGGAGGGTTCAGCACGAGGCGGGGCTGTCCATTCCGGATCCCTGCAAGCTTTGCCAACCCAGTTCTTCATCTCGAATCCGACCTATGATATTATATTGCTTCTCCTTGGTGTTGGACTCGGTTGATCCCCGGATTTGCTCGCCGGCTACTCACACTGGCCGCCAACGCGATCGTTATATGCGTCAGTCATCCCTATTACCGACGCCGAGAGGCTTGCGGCCAGCAGATGATCCCCATCGCTTCACCTTCATCGCCACTCTGACCTTCGCCGCGCCATGAGCTCATTTCCCAGTCGCACTGAAAGCGACCAAGCGCGTCCTATCAGCTCAAACGCCTCGAACCCCATGGAGACCTGCGTGCTGCGTCCGCCCAACAGCAAGCAGTTCAGCGACGCGGTCATCGGTGGCGTCGTGCAGCGCTCGAGATCTTCCCGCGACGGGTTCGTCGCCGAAGAATGCAGCAACTCGCTGGATGTGGCGACGTGGGCTCGTCATTCGAGTCCGCAGTATTGGCCGTCACCACAGTCACGTCCGAGCCTACGGACCCCGTCTGAGAGACGATGGGAGAGTCACCAGAACACTACCAAACATTTAGTCACAGCCGGGTCATCAACCGAGGACTTTATCAAGTCTGAACACGTTCAAGACGTAGGCGACCTCGTTCTCCCCGAGAAACAGCGGCTGCGGGAGCTGCGACGCCAGCGGCAGATCCGGTACCGCAAGAAGAAGGAGAACTACACCAGCAGCCTCGAGGAGGAGACCGCACGACTCCGAGACGAGATCGACAAGCTTAAGCAGCGGCGTCGAGCTGCCTCGGACCCGGTGGCCGCCACCGAGTCGGTCTGGAGCGTGGCCGCCGAGTACTTTCGGCTCTTCCGCTACGGCATCAGCGGACAGACGTTGAGTCTGCAGTCCTGCAACGCCGATATAGAGCTCAAGCGCAGCGTGCACTTGGACTTTGTGAGGTCACGAATGACCTCCGACGTCGTGCTGGACGTCGGTCGCGGGCCAGAGACGATGCTGAAGGAGTGGAGCTGTTTCTCGCAGTGGTTCCAGGACGTCGAACTAGAGTTAGAGGGCTTGGAGAAGGGGCCGATCGGTACACTCGTGGCCAGCACCACCACAAGCGTCACTATCAGCAAGAAGACGCTACGCACGGTGTTCCCACACCTGATCAAGACCTCAAGGTCTCCACTTGCGGACAGACTTCGGGGTCAGCGCATTGTTATGCGGGGCTCAGTGCTCTTCGAATGGGACGGTGCAACAGGTCGGATCAAAGGCCTGATGAGTCATTCTGACATGCTCACGCCGATGTTGGGTGTGCTGGGGAGTCTGGACGACGTGGCTGCTGTGTTTGACAAGGCCCTCGTTTCCCTCGACTTCCATGTAGGGCGGGCTATCAGTTTAGGCTAGAACTTCATACAAATGCTCATTTATCATGCAGTAGGTTTCCTACAGCATTGAGTCTGCAGCGCTGTTATACCTCAAGCGGGCTCACAATACAGCATCCACAGCACTACCCAGACAGACCAAAAGCATTGAGGGAGTGTCCGTACTTCTCTTCTACAGCGTCCACCTAACATCAACTCCCTGGAGTAACAACGTGAAGGAAGGTGTTGTACCAAAGCCGACAACCAAACGCCAGCATCTCAAGCTGACGTGGAAGGTAGCGATCGTCGCGATCATGAACGCCGAAGGCAACATCCAGAGGGGGCTCTGAGGATGTATTGGAGTACGAGACGAGGACACTCACAGCGGTGAAGCTGTTGCAAGCAATTTGGCTCTTCAAGACACGGCAACCAGCTTGCAGATGCGCTGCTGAACAATTGGCGCCACTTCAGCGAGCCGGCTTATCGATGAGTGTCAAGAGTGATGGCGCAGTCGGATTTCCTGATGCGCTTGCTGAGTCATATGTTTGGCAGTGATACCACGCAGGGATCGGTATTAGTAGTACTGGAATTTTTGGCTAGTAGTAATACTAATATTACTAACCCACCTCTGGACATTAATACTGTTATTACTACTAGTAATGAAGGAAGGCGAGATAGTAACTAGTAATACTACTAGTAATCGATAGTATTACTAGCGATACCTACCATGGCTACATCGGCGCCTGACGCAGCTCTCGCTCCATTCGCCTGATCTCAAGACGGTTGTGAGGCAGTATGTGTAATGGGCCCTCCAATTACATCAGTAGGTAGATATCCCTCAGGATTATTACATAAGTAGGCAGAACAGCACACGGCTAGCGTGTGGTGTCGTGGCGCTCTCTGATTGGTTGATAATGGGTAGCCAGACCCAATTACAACCAATCAGGAGGCATTCCACATTGAGTGGCCAGTGTTAGGTATCGGGCGACCACCCGGGACCTAATACTAAAACAGAGTTAAATTTTCCCCAGACTTAAGACTTGTGCTCAGTGGCCTGAGCTTCGGTATCGCTTCCTTATCGCTCCGTGTAAGCTAGTGACGGTAATCACATAGCCCGTTACACCTGGTAGCACTTAGTAGTCCTTCCAACGACCAAGTCCAAGATGAGCCAAGCCATGTCGTCTGGTCCCCCGGGAGAGTCTCGTGGTCATGAATCTTTTCCCCACCTCACACGTGTCGAGTGGGAAGCTCTCCATCGCCTCGCGGCGGTGTCCGGAGAGTATGTTGTCACGTCACTGCTGAGCTCAGCGACGCCCGATCAACAACGACAAGCTGCCCAAGAATTCATGGAACGCGAGCTCGCCGATGCAAAACGACGAGCACTAACTCCCTCGCGTCCGTCCAAGTACGATGCCGTGAAGATGGAGACCTCGAGCTACTCCGGCGTTGGCCAAGACCGACTCCCGCTGAATCGCTGGTTTCGAGAGATSGACATCGCCATCGCCTCGAGGCTGATCGAGACGCCGTCGGCCAAGGTCAACTTCCTTCTCTCCCGGCTGTCTGGGAAAGCCAAAGAGTGGGCGCTAGGCAAACTGGTCGTC
>AWVW02027384.1:0-10004 GCA_000500225.2 Phytophthora pinifolia
TCTGGTAATAGGATGGATACAAACAACGCGAAGGCGCCGAAACGGATTGAGGAGTGAAAGAACCTGTGTGTTTCAAGTTTAAGTGCATCGTGCAACACAGGACATGCCTGAATGCGCTCCGCCAACACACTTAGCGAGTCAAATGCAGGACGCCGGTATTCAAACGTTTTCCTCAGGCCCAGTAAGACGGTTAGACGCATTGGAGTCGTCACGATGGCCACGTCGCCCTGGAACAGCTCATGCGCTGGGTTTGCAAGGGAGCATCTCGACTTGACCAGACCAGCACACCATCTGATCACCCACTTGAGCTGAGCTGCAGCAAGGATGCTCACGATGGCAATCGATCTGGAAACAGATCGGCTCAGCCAGCGAACTGCGTGAGTAATGGGTTTTCATGTCCGTAGCAGTTTGCTTCTTCAGTTTCGGTTACTGTACGGTCACCCTAACCGATATCCAAGCAAGGACCATTGGCGGCATCGTCGAATGCTGGTGCCAATAGACTCGCGTGCTGTGCAAGTCGACGTGAGCTGCCAGTTTTTGGTGTGGACGAACGGCATCAACGTATGCGTCAAACACGGATGTCACGCCAAGCTCTTTGACATTGACGTCACGACGCGAGGCCGCAGCCACTGGATCGCGCCGGCTTCCTCTCGCAACTCCAACGCGCGCCTCGTAAGTATTGCAGACGGCCAGCCTAAGCGCGCGCTAAGTCGACACGCCGCCGCTGCGCTGGACGGATCTCGTTCTGAATGAGGCTTGCTGGCTGGACACTGACGCAGCAAGCCAGCTCAACTCGCCTTCCTGTCGGCGATCGAGCCGTCGCATATTTTCCACTTGTTGAAGCCAACGGTGCGCTGGTAGAGAGACGCATACAGCATACCACATATGAATGAGTCAGCATTGCTACGTGAGATTCTCCGCTCGACACCCCTTCTGCAGTCTTGTCATGCAGCGAAGAGGAAAGGCAGCGCACTGGTATAGACACCGATCCCTCGGCACCAAAGCCTGAGCCTGTGTACACACATAGAGTGCCACGTTCATGGCAACCCACTGATTTGCGTCAGCGAAATCTCTTCGAGTTCCGACCTTATTCATCGCGTCGCTCTCGGTCGCTGCGCGCTCACCCACTACATCAGAAGGGTTCAAGCAGCAAATATGGCCTGGTCATTCAGGTGAGCTACATTTGTATTCGGAGGTAGAGATGTGTACATACTGGCGAGCTTGACCCAATAGTCTTTTGGCTTACAGACTATAACACACCAGAAGCAAACTCAAACACGCGTGCAACCGGAGGTGGTAAAACTGCCGCGAGCATGGATAGCTTTGTGTTTGAGATTGCGCGAAAGGTGAAAACCGAAAGTTGAGTGGAAAATCAGATACGCACAGGAAACCGTTGACCTGAGTCGAAAGTCTGAAAGAACGAACTTACCCATGGCATTGCCAGCGGTGGTCATTTATCCCACATGACGATCTGCGCCGACGACGGGCGCGATATCTTCCATTGCGTCCGGAGACGACGGCTTGGGCTGCGAGCTCCGAACTCATAACGAGTATTTTTGCGTGTGGGAAACTGGAAAGTACACCACTAAGTCGACAGTGCTCGCCGTCCTTTCGGAGCAAAGTCGAAATCTCATTTACTCTTTGTAAGTTGCTGAAATTTGGTGACGCGACCGCAAAGTCTACATGATCAACTAAGTCGACGTTCACCTTAGCTTGCACAACACCGAACTGCTCACCACTCTCCAACACTCTCCAATTTGACTTCTGCCGACGAAGTCACTGCACCACACAAGACCGAGGCCATGCAGCAAACCACGGACGACGAGTTGAGCACGCTCAAGTGCCGCTACGCCAGCAAGCGCTGCTGGAACCTGCGTGCCATCAAGCGCAACGGTGAGCGTCACAACCTGTGCGAGATGCACCGCCAGAAGGCCAACAGCAATCAGCGCCGCCTGGACAAGAAGCGCAAGGCCGGCCAGGCCGTGCTCGGATTGCCCAGCCACCTGCCGCTGCACGCCGGTAACGGTTATTCCGACCTGGAACGGCGCATGCGCGCCTCCATCGCCCTCAAGCTCGAGCACGAGCTGGGCGCCATGCCGCTCACCACGCAGTACATCCGACCGCCAAACGGTGCTCCCTCGCTCCTGGAGTTGCAGCGCGCCACCGGGCTTGTATCCACGGGCAGCAATCTGCCGCCGGCAAACAGTAGGGAGACGGACCCGTGGCGCGAGTCCAGCCGCCTACCGCCCGCCGCGTGGATGAACGCGCGCAGCCCGCGCGCCATGCTGCGCGTGGCCAAGATGGAGCCGCAAATGGAGCGGCGCGGGTGGCTGCATCGTGACCCGCTGTCTCCGCCTAAGGCAGAGCCTGCACTCACAGGGTCACCCGTGCCGGCACCAGCGCAGTCCATGCTGCTGCCCCCAATTGCCACCGCGATGGCGCGATCGGGCGAGGGGCTCATGAGCTCCGCGACGCTGCAGAGCTCGTGGCAACCCGACGTCCGACGAGCACCCACACTCGTCACGCGCGCCAACATCTAAAAACAAGTACCTAAAAACTAAAGCTAAAAGTACCTAAAGTGAACGAAGTTGCAAACGAGGATTCGTGCAAGCAGCGAAATCACTTCAACCTGTGACGGCGCAGATAGGAATCTCTTCGGTGGGTGAAATCCTGATAAGTCATCAAAACGATGCAGAGCGCTCACCAAGAAGGCAAGAGCGGTGGATACTCGCTCGAGTTCACCGAAGTTTGCGGCGCAAACCTCTCCGCGCGCGACAATTCCGCTGTCGAATGGATTTGACCGCCCGCTGCTGGCCCGTCCACGAAGTGCTGGGGCTCGCAAAGCCTCGGCACCTCGGCTGCAGTGCGGCAGCCTGCACGTGCACTGCCAAATACATGTACTGTAGCCACGTTCGCTTCGCCTGCTCCACACATTTCGAAGTGCAAATCAATCCACTCATCGCACAAGAGACCGGAGCTCCGACGGCTGGCGGCGTGCTCCGGCCAAGGCGGGAGACTGGCACCGACAATTGATTTTCTGGAGAAATCCAGGACGATTTGAACTGAGTATGGGGGAGCCAATTCACCCAACCTATCGTGGAAGCTAGAAGTATCTTCCTGCGACTCAGTTGCGTGCGGGGCTGGTGGGTCATTTGCGCTTTTGCATCTTCAAAGTCAAGAGGCCCTTGCCAGCATAATGGCAACTCGCCCCGGCGCACCTTCCGCTTCTCCCTCCCCCAGACCGTTATCCCCAGCAGAGACCACGCCGCCGCCCGAGCACGACGCCGAGGCCATGTGCCGCTACCCGAGCAAGAAGTGCTGGAACCCGCGCGCGCTCAAGCGCAACGGCGAGCGTCACAACCTGTGCGACTTCCACCGCCAGAAGGCCAACAAGAACCAGCGCCGCCTCGAGCTCAAACGCAAGGCGCGCGCGCAGCAGGCCACCTCGGATGAGCCCATCGGCAAGCGCCCCCTTGCGCACAAGAAGCCGCGCCAGTGCGCGCGTCGCGCCCCGCTCAGTGCCCACGTGGCCATGAAGGAGGAGGCCCGCGCCAACCAGGAGGCCGCGATAGCAGCTGCTGCTTCATCCATGGCTGAAGGACTCACCGGCTGGTTCCTGCAGGACCTCGTGCTGCTAGACGGCGTCTACGACCGCTCCATCAAGGAGGAGCCGGCGTCCATCGAGCCGCCGGTCGACGTCATGGGCGAGGAAACGCTGGATCGCCTCCTGCAGGACGGAAAGGAGGACCACGTGAGCTTGGACGCGACCTCTGGACTGGAGGCGCTGGCCACCGTGCCCGAGGGCACGACGTCGCCCGTGGACGTCGGCGAGAACTGGGACAGCCTGGACTTCAGTGACTACTGCCTGCCAGCTGAGCAGCCGGCCGTGAGCTTCGACGCCTCGGCCTTCGTCGTGGACGACGACGTGTTTGTCGCGGACGTGTGAAACATGTGAGCCGCATCCTCCTATTTATTTGCTGTACAGACAGGAAACCAGCCCCAGCACTTCGCATCATAAGAATTCAAACCTAAATTTACAGCCGACGCACGGAACTTTTGATGTCCCCAGCGTCCAGGCAGATGCCCATTTACTTGATGCGCTTACGCGGACAACTTGCGTCGCGATGCCGCAAATTCGAGGCGCAGCAGGCTCGACGACCAACTCGTCAGGCGTGATCATCGGCTGTGTGCTTCTTGCGCTGCTCGTCCTGGGCTTCTTCCAGCAACAAATGCAAAAACGAAAGCGACGAACACGTACGTTGGTTGTCACGGATGCCTCTCTAAAGCGATAACGATCCACGCCTCTTGTCTTCAGAGTACCACCCACCGCTGCAACTGCAGCAGTCGAGCTCAGGTGTGCTGGAGCAAATTGCCAAGCGGAAGGAGGACCTTCGCCGCTATATCGGCAAACTCAAGGAACAGCTTGCCGCTCGTGAGGATCAGCTGCGCTACCACGATGAACTCGAGGAAATTGTGACGTCCAGAGTGGCAACGAGTCGACGCGATGATGAGGTATGGCGTTCTCTATACCCTCCGACAGTTCGAAGTTTCTTACTTCAATGCGGTGGTAGGAATGGTCGAGGCTCATGAAAGCCGGCAAGGAACTCCACGGTGACAAGTGGACTGCGTCCATTGATGACGAGCCTTCACTCAAGTAAAGCAGTCGTTTGTCTTGCATTCATGCTATCGACGTAGCATTCACAAACTCAATTTGTATGGTTAGCGAGCTCATGGAACTCCACAAGGAAGAGCTGCTCGAGTACAAGCGCTCGCTCCACAACCGACCCGATTCGAGCCGCCAAGGCGCTGCGAACAGGTCTTCCACATCTCGAGAGCGAAAAGGGATCCGGCGCCCGTCAAAATTCAACCTTCCAATGCTGAAGTTGCAACCAGTTGCTCCAGTTCCCAGTGCCTCACACGGCATCGGCGCAACGATAAAACCCTACAAACCCAAAGCCGTACCACCTCAATGGCAGTCTACTCGCGCAAAGGCAGGATCTCGACTTTTGGCCGCAATTCCCGTGCGGCTTGAAGCGCCAACAAGTGAATCCGAAGAACCGATGCAGAAGATGGCTGTCCCCCCACTAGACTTCAGCAAGCTCAGCGGTGGACCCGCAATCGCCATATCACGAGAAGTGCCGGAGGAACCGGCTCAGAAACAGAAGAAGAAGACTTTCGAGGCGACGTACCAACGGCAGACGCGGCTCGCAGCTTTGCTTCGGAAGAAGAAGTGAACACACACTGAGAAGGACACACGAAGGCAAGAAGCGCAAGGAAGTTAGGAGGAAGTGACTAAATACCCTAACGAACCGTCATGAGTCGAGGGTCCATGCTCACTGCGTGCCTGGATGCGATTAAATACACGTCCCCATCTTTTCTTCAGTCGCATCCAGAACGACGATGGCAGGGCCCAGTCAGAGCTGAGCTGGTGCTCTCAAAGCGCCTTCATCATCGATCACGCATCGGTTTTCGTCTTCTTGCTGGGTGGCCGTCGAGACTTCTTGGACTTGGGCGTGGCGATCGGCTCGCGACTGCCCTCCGGTACCTTCTCCAGCACGAATTTCTCCAGGTCGCGGAACGTCTTGCTGTCGATGTGGTCGACGACGATATCCATCTCGTCGGGCGAGCTCTTGTCCAACGCCTTGGGGCATTGCTCCTCAAGCAGCTTCACGATAGCACCGAGGTCCTTATCCGCCACCTTGTAAATGTTCTGGCTGAAGTGGATCTTCTCCTCGAGACTAGGAGCCCTGGGAAGCAAAACACCACCGAAGTTGGTTTAAACTCCCCCCAAAACAACAAGAAACTACGTAATACTGTCGTACGGGATGCTCCTGTCGGCCTTGGGCACGGGGCCCACGTCCAGCTTCATGGTCTTGACACGGTCTTCGAACTTCTTGGTCAGCTCGTCCGCCAACAGGTACAGGTCGGAGCCGTCCTGGTTGTAGAGCTTGCAGTTCTCCCATACCAGGCGCATGTCGCGCGCAAACTCGGCCGGCTTCTTGTACTCGTTCTTGCTCAGCTTACTGCGGATAGTGCCAAGGTCCATGGGCTCCTTGACCACCTGCAGGTAGTCATACAGGCCCCACTCCTCCCAGTTGACGCGCTTGCGAAAGGGCTCTACAACCACCGAGCAAAGCTCAGGTTAGCGCCACCGATCACCTCCATGTTTTGCCACCGATCAGATAATACAATATCCACACTCACCGCAGCTGTCGAGCTTGAAGAAATGCTCCACGACTTCGATACACTTTTTTCTGTTCTCTGGGTCCATCGTGTTTTCAGGGACGAAATTAAGGGCGAAGTACAGAGGTTATCTGCATGACATGACATGAGCAGGTAGGTGAGACGAAGGAGATTGTTGTGTGGCTATTGGATAGCGCGGTGCGTCCACTGAGGAGCGCACACACGCGTGTGAAGCGGTGACAAAGTGCGTCAAGCAGGAAACCGCACTCACCTTTCGAACGAATATGGGAGTGGTGTGGTCAACAAGAAAGTGACAAAATTGATGTGGATGACCCCATCATCTTTGTATTTATGTTCACCGCGCATCTTGGTGTTGATCTGTGAGGTTACAAGGCTATCATTGCTTACTGGACGAGTGCGATATGGTTTAGGCTGTCGAAGAGGGCGATTTGGTTGGAGCAGCCCAACCACGAGCTGGCCGGCGACCAACTTGAGCCGGATTCTGCTGCTGTCATAGACTGCCAGGTGCAAGGCGGACTATGACTTTCTTGACAAGTACTAGTGCGTTCAAACAATTACCCAAGTTTTTGCATTGTTGTCGTCGGATGCCGAATATTCGGTATATATTGCGTCAATAAATAACTATCGACGGCATGGCCTTCGACGACTGGATATATACTGTACAGTCAGACAAATAAATTATTGGAAAACAATAGTTAGCATTTACCTTCAGGATTAAGCATCTCGAGCGTCATCGGTGGCGCTCATGCCGAAGCTCCGAGCGTGACGAACTAAATAGCCTCTCTACCATGTTGGACGTCAGCAGGTGCTGCCAACGAAAAGTACTTCCACAACTTTTCTCCGCTTGAGGAGTTGCGGTGGATGCGTTTTTTAGTGCGATTGCGTTGAGCGAAAAATGCTGAATAGCGTGGCGAGTGCATGGTTGGTTTTTGAGCACAGGCAAGTGTTGTGATTTACACGCAGAAATAAATAACGCAGAGGTTCCGATAAATTACTATGGTTTTACAAATAAATCCGAAAATAAATCATTGTTTCCCCCGTAAAAATACTGATCGATACATTTATTTTACGGCATTCCTAACGACGAACGCGCTGACCACTAATTCCAATAATTTAGCAGTGGTTCGTTTTTCATAAATTTTCCGTTTTCCACAGTGGGGCTGCAGCACCCGCCTAACAGGACTAATAAGTTACTACAATTGTTGGGAGAGCCTCTGGAGCACGACGTCAGGGATGCTATCCGTCATTCCGTCACTCGACTAGACGTGGAGGTGCTCCGTGTCCTCCGTGATGGTGTACAGTTGATCCAAGCACAGCGCTGGCGTCTTCGTGGGGATGGGCGAGTCGTTCGCTTCGGCGGCTTCGTTCGCCGCACTACTGACTGGCGACGGGTTCGACGTCGTAGACAGTGGCGTGTCCAAGATGGGGACCTCGTCGCCGCTGGTGCTGCCGTGGCTGGCCGACTTCCAGTCGGGTGGGACGTCGCCCAGGTCTTTTATGTCCAGGAAGGCTCGAATAGCCTTCAGCGCTTTGCACTGCGAGTTGACACAGCAACGCACTTGCCGCTTGGGAGCCGTGCGGTACACAGCCAGCACCATCTCGATGAAGTACTGGAGCTGGGCCTGGCGTGCTCTCGCCGTCTTGATGTCGTCGTCGCGATGCAGCCTGAACTTCATCTTGCGTCGCGGGAACTTGAGCGAGGCGAGCTGCTGCATGAGCAGCTGGCACGCGCCGTTGCGGCACTCGCCCTTGCGTCTCTTCTCGCCGGAAGCAGCTCCAGCTCCTTTGCCGTCGAGTAGCAGCTGCTGGCGGAGGTCGCGGAAGTGGCTGAAGCGCTTCTGAATCACGAACTGCTCGCGCGCAGTGTCCACCTGCAGACGGAACTCACAGTGCGCGTCCACTCTGGTGACGCCCAAGAAGCGGACGCTTGTTTCGATGACCTCATGTCCAGGAACTTGCCCAAAGCTTGAGAGCCGAGAGGAGCCGCAGTCCGACGACAGTCGGACTACGGGCATGGAGTTGCGGCCGTGCAACGCGTGCTGAGAGCGCCGCAGCGAGTCGTCGAACGAAACGGGTCGGTGGTGCGAGAGCGATTCGGCGATGTGCCGCTCCACCAGCTCGCGGTGGTCAATTGCCTGCTCCTCGACGAAGAGCGCGGGCATGTTTGGTGTGTGAGGTGCCCCCCACTGGGTCTCGTCTCGTCGAGCGCAAATTCGCGAGTGATGAAAGAGTGTTATGCTGACCGGACAAATCCACTGGGATAAGCCGGAGAGGGTGGAGAGCGTTGGCACAACGATCAGAAACCGGCCTGCTGGACCGCAGCATTGCAGCATTTTTGCTTTCGGTGACACAAGTTGCCTACACGCTGGTAGCGTGCAAGGGCTTCAGAAAACGGCAGCCCAATGGGCTCAAGTCGACGCACTCGCGTGCGCAACGAGACTGAGGAGTTACCAGGTCGCAGATGCCAACGGCAGGCGGCTGGGAACCGTTGTGTAGGATCCCAGGTCTCCAGATAATATATTACAGTGCAATGGTTCAGCAAGGGATCGGGAAATAAAGTCTAGCGACTTCTGCTATTATAATAACGGAGCCTGAGGACGCACCCCATGGTGCAGCTGGGGCAGAGCTGAGCAAGCACCATCGGGCTCTGATGTCGATCCATATGCCTCGAGCGCTAACTGCAGGCCATTCCTTTGCCCTGCTCCATCTCAACGAGCGCCGGTTGTTATCTGAGTTGTGGGATGAAGCTTCATCTCATCCCGCCATGGGGGTTCACTTGGCAGCATTGAGTCCGGAGAAATATGGAGAAGTGAACCGTGCTGCTTGGACCTCGAAACGTTTCCCGGGAAAACAGCTACGGAAGTGCCTCCGCATAACGCTTGCTCACCGAACTCCACGTGACCGACGGAACCAACTGCCATCGGAACTCGCTAACTTGTGCCTGCAAGTCGGAAATCATTGATTTAGGATATTATCATAAAACCACAACATTGTCTTTGGATTTGTATTATCGCATGTGACCGCAGTGCAAAGACCGACCCAACGCAAAGAGCAATCAACTCCAGCTATGCAAGATATGCACGGCTCTGCTTCAATTTGCTACAAGAATCCAACGGCTTGCTCGCTGCCCGTGCGACAACGAGATGTAGCCGCTACAAGTATCGGATACGACTTGTCGTCAACAAGCTGCTCAGATGAACCACGCTGCGATACGCTGCAATACGCGCTGCTGCAACCTGTGCAAGCATAGTATTGTGCAGAACTTCTCCAACGAATCGTACAGCCGAAGCTAAAGAACGGATAAAATCAAACGCTGTTGCGCAGCTCACCCGGCTACCTCTAGCTAGTTTGCCGAACCTGGGTTGTTCTTCGATGAATCATACATTTCGGCGTGTAACCCCGTTTGAAGCGATGTCGCCACTAACGGATATCACCCTTTGAACCCGCTGCAACCCGCTTCAAGGTGATGTGTCCATTGATCCTAACAGTAACTAACACCTTGTCAGCACAAGAAATACTCCCACACGGAACGTTATCCGACCACTCCAACCAGGGATTCCACGTTGTCTTCCACGTTGCCACGAAGCAGCTTTGACGATCGCGGGGACGCTTACATGTGCCCTTTTTCCATTCACCTGAGGAAGTACAGTACTTGTTTGACTAGAGAGATAGATGGTTCTGGTCGCAATCGCCTTTTTGTAGCACTTCCCAGTACCATGACCAGTGATGTCGAAATCCGTTCGTTCGATCAAACGGATCGCCCGATGAAGCAATCTGCCGTTTTTTCGTGTGTTGCTTCC
>AWVW02027425.1:0-26554 GCA_000500225.2 Phytophthora pinifolia
CATTTTGCGAGCAGCCTGTTCACTTCTTCCTGCTCCTGGCTTGAGAGTTCACGTAACTCGCTTGCTGCATCAGCAAAATTGGTATCCAGACGGCGTCCACGCGTGGATCTTCCTCGAGGGTCCTCATAAAGTTCGTTCCTATGAAACTTTTCCATGTGGGGCAGAACTTGGTGGTTTGAGGTCTTAAACGGAATTGACACACCGCAACGAGTGCAGTACGCAAATTCGGCGTGCTCATTTCTGAAGTTTGGCGACAGATGCCAATACTTTCGAGCAGCAGCAAGTTTGACAAACTGCCAAAGTTCTGGTCGATGCTGTCGCTGCATGGAGAAGAGGTGGGTAGGTGGCGTTTCCAAATAGATGGCTGGGCGGGCCCGGGACTGAGGAGCCGAATGTTGGGTTTGATCTATACCCGGGCTGGTAGCATGGTGATTGCCCACGATGAGCCGACTTGCTTGAGCATCGTGCTTCTTTCGCTTAGCATTAGGACGACTAGGGCGACTTGCCGTCCTAGTGCTATGCGCTGTTGGTGTTTCGCGAGGAGACGGGCTGTACGTTCTTCGCTGCTTGCGCACGCGCGTGGACCGTTCTCGACTACTTGGCACCAGCCTTGATGTCGGAGTATGTTGAGGCGTTGTAGAATGGTTTAATACATTTCATTAAACTTGTGTAGCTAGGGATTGAATAGTAAATATAGAAGTAATAGACAATCTTGATCATGGAGGCAGTTGCCACGAAAYAATATCCAAAACAACCTGCCCTTGCGCCTGAAGTCGCAAGTAATCCACCAAGATGTCCAGAATTCCGATCGCTCAAGAATTCTGTCAAGTTGAATCGAAGAACGCTCAAGAATCCAGTCAAGTTGAACCGAAGAACGCTCAAGAATCCAGTCAAGATTCAAGTGAAGAAGAATCCGGATTTTCTGTGAATCCGTGGGATGATGACGAGGAGATAATATCCAGACTTCCCACTGAAAATGAGATTCGGTCGAAGTCGCACGCACGCAAACCGCATTTTCGAGAGCCGACAAAGTCAAAATCTCGAAAGAAGCAGTACGTGAAGATGCGTCTTGCAAGGAAAGTCGGAGCTCGCGTTGACAATCCGTCTGGAAAATTGTCGAAGGAAGTTAAGATGCTGGTGGAGCAGAAAAATCCACTCAGCGCTCGAATCCATCGGCGAGGACGTCGCGAGAAATCCGCTCGCTTCCTGATGGCAAGTCGTCGAGTGGCCGCGAGACATCAAGAAAATGGAGAAAATCCCTTTTCTTGATGTAAACAGGAAAATCCAGTTCGATGTACACGTCAGGGAGGAACCATGTGGTTGTACGGCTCCTTGCGCCATCAGAATTGTCGGAACCAGAGGGAAGGCTTGGCGTGTGCTACGAAAACATGTAGCCAAGACTCAACCTTTTGTGGTCGCCGACTGAAAGAAGCTCGTGGCTTGGGGTTGCGCGTACTGTGGTTCCGATAATTGTGTGGACAAGGGACGTCAGGATCCGCTGGTAGAGACACCAGTGGTGTCGCGACTCCGGAGCGGAAAGTGAATGACGTCAACATCGTAGGAGATAGAATCAGCAATAGCTTTGGAGTTCCATAGTAGTTCATAGGTCGTAGATGGCGAATAGCATCGTAGGATACCAGTAGTACTTTGTATATCGCTGATAATATCACTCTCGTTCAACTTTTTTCGTGGACAGTCTTTCAAGTGGTAAGGTCTCTGTATCTGAGTACCTCGATCCATGCGCATGTATGTTTTCCTCCAACGCGTTTATGCCAGAGCTCCACATTCCCATCATCTAGCTCAATGTGCACGTCGTGCACCTCGAAATTCCATCCTGGCTTCATGGGGAATTCGAGAGTCGTAAATTAGGAAAAAGTCTAAAGTCGATAAAATCCACAGGTTGGATTGGCTCGGTGCCGGAGTAGCCAGAGCCCAGCACACGCACGTTTTCGCTCAACGCGGTTATGCCGGCACTCAACCAGTCCATCAGTAATTACCACGTGCCTGAAGCACGCGACGAAGCGACACCCGTCCTTCAGGGGAAATTTTAGAGTCGAAATTGGCGAGAAGTCTTAAGTCTTAAGTTTTAGTTTGGAGTCATCGGTTGGAGCTGAATTTCCTGGAGCTCATTACACACACGTTTCCGCCCAACGCCGTTATGCTGGCGCTCCATCAGTCCATCGGCAATCGTCACGTGAATCCAGCACGCGACGAAGCGGCACCCGTCCTCCAGGGGACGTTCGTGAGTTGAAAGTTGACGAGAAGTCCTAACTAGATAGTCGATCGGTCGGAATCGAATTACTAGTCCAGCCCACGCACATTCTCGGTTGTGCCAGAGGTTAACTAGCCTAATTGGCTCGGGACGTCGAGGTAAGTAATTGTCCTTGAGCTAGTCTTGCTAGTCGACGAAGTTTCGGGCACAAAGTTTCTTTTAGAAGCCGCGCGAAGTGAAGACGGGCGTAAGTTAACGATCTGCACTGCACGTATTCCAGTGAAGAAGACACGTTTTGGAATATCCGATGGTTGCGATGTATCCAGAGCGGGTATAAGCCTGCTGACCGAAGTACGTGAAAGATGAACACCAGATTTCTGTGCCCGAAGTCGCGTAGACTATCTTTTGTGAACTTGAGTTCTTGCATGTAGACAATTGCCCCCCATTGGACTGGTTGCTGTAGGAATTGGTCCAAACATCTCATTAGTGTTCGCCAAACTGATTGCGCTAAGTCACAATCCCAAAATAAATGAACTGGGGTTTCTGTGACGTTGCATCCGTGAATGCAATCAGTATCGGCAGTGTGGTAGCTATGTTTGTTTCGAGTGTTGAGCCCATTATGTTGTAAGCCGAAATCGAACATCACTTAAAATTGGCAGCACGTATTTATCGAGGGCTAAGTCCGACTTCCACATGTAATTCCAATCAGGCTCAACGTCAATCCCAACCGACAGGTTCGGCATTAATTTGACCTTCGGCGGTTCATTCATGATTCTGTAAAAGTCTGCGTTTTTTTAACTTTTCCAGCGGCATCCCCTTGAAAGTCCATGAGTGGGTAGCTGCGGTAAGAGAACCAGGGACATATGGACCGTTAGGGACTACTACATCAGTAAGATTCCATTTGGTCAGATGTCGGAAGAAATTAGATGCAGTCGGCATCCTTAATCGAGGTGAGGAAAATTGAACTGGTTGAAGAATGTCCACACACAGCTGCAATGCAAATTGCGAGCCGTGTTTTTCTACGAAGTCGCGTAGACGAACATATCCACGTTGACTGAAGTGATCTGCCTGTTTGGAGGTGCTCTCGTAAGGCTTCTTTCGGGCTTGCGTAGTGAAGTGAAAATTTAGCCACAAGGGCATATCGTAACTACACTTAAGCAGCAATTCGGAGTTCAAGTCGGAGTCACGAATTTTCCTCCATGCTTGTAAAGTGGTGAGCCAGAATAGTCCGAGTTTGTTCCACCGTTCTGGAGCAGGGTTGGTAAGTGCCATATTGACATAGAGAATGTTGAATACTTGACCGCTTTGTTGGAGACCAATATTGAACAGTGTCGCTGCTGGAGCGAACCAGTTTGGTATCGAGAGTTTCTCCCTTGATTGAGTGATGGCATCTCGCATGATACAAAGTCTCATCGAGTCACTGAAGGATCCCGTAGCTGGGAGTCCAAGTCCACCTTTGAATGATGGTCAATATAGCCATTCTTCCGGAAAGTGACCAGTTAATTTATTATCTTTCGATATTGATTTTTTGAACAGGAATGCTTTGCACAAATTCCGGACTTGAATTTGAATTGCGTCTGGCACGGGAGTAACAGCTGCTGTATACCATAGCAAGGGAAGGATAATAGTTCTTAAGATGACCACACGTCCTCGAATTGTTCGCCCTCGATATTTCCACAATTGGCATTTCGTTACCATTTTAGGAAGAACACCATCAAATCGCGTACTTGCAGGCAGGGCAGGGCTTTGATCAATTCCAAGAAGTTTCGTTCGACCATCATCCGGTACCACAAATAAACCTGCGTCGCTCAAATCTTTTCGTAGTCCAGGCTCTAATTTCTGGAAGGGGGGGATCACTGTTTTATCAGCGTTGAGTGCTAAACCTGCTGCATCGGAGCAGTGCTGGACGGTTTCCACAAATTCTCTGGTGTGCCGTAAGCTCGCCAGGATACCAGTACAATCGTCAGCAAACGCAATAGTGTGATGTGTCTCTTCCGAGTGCGGGGAGACAATTCCCAATTTACCAGTCTTATAGCGCAGGTAATTAAGTAGTGGTTCGATGAAAAGTACGAACAACCCAGGCGAAATCGGGTCACCTTGACGAACTCCACACCCGAGCTCGAAATACTTACTCGCCACGCCATTGACAAGTACTGTGACCAGTGTTCCCTTAAAGAACGTTTTGATGTACATTCGGAATTGGTCGCCAAATCCAAAGTGAGCTAAAGTCGTGTCTAAGGCTGGCCAGAGAACGCTATCAAATGCTTTGGCAAAATCTAACAAGACAGCTCCAGCATCGAGTAGCCCCATCTCTTTGGCCAGCTGCTGTAGATCTTGAAATTCCACCAGTGCATGACGTATTGATCCTCCTTTTGTGAGTCCAAACTGGTCGGGGCGAATCAATTTGGGCAAGACATCACGGAAAAAGATCGTTGTGGTTTCAATCTTGCCTCGAATCACCATATAATGGTGCTCGAGAATTGGAGAGGTAGTAGTTGTTAAAAAATCAGGAGTGATATCCTTTAATTCTTGGAAGGGATGACGTCCGGAGAAAACAATGCCCACTCCATCACGTCCATTCCGTACAGAAAAGTCAGGAACCGTTTTATGAGAGAAGAAACAATCCGCCTTAGAATCACACACCTTCGCGAAGTTTGTTACATAACGCACCGAGTCACTCGAGTTGAACTGAGTTTCTTGAAGCGCGATAAAAGTGAAGCCAGCAAAAATCCTTTGGCTGGTTTGTTAAATCCATTCATGTTCATGCTGATGCCGTCGAGGCACCACGGGGAATTAGAGAGAAGTGGCATTAACCGTGGTCGGCGTCGCGACCGCTTCCACCGACGTTGGTGAGCTCATGTGTTCGTCATCAGAATCGTCTCCATCTTCCAGAATCATGGCAACTGCATTTTCAATGTGCTGCGGAAGATGACCATCAAAGTGAACACCGAGTTCTCCAGCCCACAATTCATCAAGTACCTCATCACTCCACATCAGGAACGATGCGTACTGCAGATGCGTGGGGTTTGCCATGTCAGTGAGTGCACTGATCTTAATTGGATCATGGTAGATTTTTGGTGCGTGAACACGCAGGTACAGATCGAGCATTCCGTAAGCGTGATCCATATCCCGGTCACCAGAATTCGGGTAAGTTTTCGCCAATATCTCCACAACGGGCGGCACTTCCTGGAATTCCTTTTTGAGATGAGGAAGCATTTGAGTCGAGGTTCCGTGTGTGGTTGATGGGTGTCCACTGAAAGCACGAAGGACAACGTGTTCCTGAACAGCGGCATCCAGCATGGGAGTGGGCTCATCAATCAGACTTTGCAATGCATACGGCTGCGCCGTGATCGCTGCAAGTCTCGCTTCTGGCTCCGTGAGGTCAGCGAATGCCACCTTCATCTGCTTGGCAGTCTCACGGAAGCGAGAGCGAGGCATCTTGGTGCGTGGAGTCCGGAGAATGGAGTGGTTCGAGATGAGTGCACCAATTTCCTCGTTTGGACGCAGTGGTTCCGCCGACACCACCTTGTTGTCAACGAAAACTGTCACGTCGGTGTCATCCGCGTCATCTTCGTCATCAGGGTCATCGAAGGCTAACTCGAACCCGGTCGGTGAGCATGGGATGCCGAAAACCAGACGTCCATCTTTAGCTTTGGCCTGAGTCGTTTGGTACTTTGTACCAATCATTTCGGTACGGGGATTCTTGATCGAGATTTTCGAAGTTGCTTGCACCCAGTCCAGGAAAGGTGTCGTGTTTTCCGGACGTGCGACGTCGAGCATAGCATCAGACGAAGGCATCAGAACCGTTGTTTCGGCCACCGGACGGTTATTGGCTAAGGGGGGCTGCTCCATGTTGGGTCTCGTCAAAATACGATTCACCGGAGAATTCTCGCGAACTTCCGGTCGTTCACGAGACTGTTTCGCCTTCCGTGCCACAATTGAAGGTGGCGTGGTGTTGAGAGAACGCATCTTGTGCGGCACGAAGATGGGGCTCGAGTAGCCTTCGAAGAAAATCTCTCGAAGAGCGTTTTTCTCGTTCAGCATGAGCTGGTGGGGCACTTCAGGCGAGTTGAGCCATAAGGTTCGGTCTCGCGACGTGAGAGCGCCGACTTGGTACGTCGGAGTCATCAATGGGGTCAATCCCATGCTTGCGAAGTGGTTGTAGATCGTGTCATCGTCCAGGTCCGACGGCACGTTCTTCAGATCCACCTAATACATCCGATCGTACAGGCTTGCCCCTTGATAATGCAGTCAGATCCGAGAATCCGAACCGCACTACCACCAAGCTTGGCTGCGACTTCACGCGACGTGCACGTGAAGCGAATACCACGTCCAGGGATGCGTATGAAGTCACACAGCGAAGAAACAGAGGCAGACCAGGTGGCCGTTTGCTGCTCTCTGTTGAGGGCTTGCATGATCTCGTCCACCTGGTGAGTTCTCGCGAGCTGACCAGCTGGAATGAAGAGCTTGAGCTTTTTCCGCCACAGGAACGCGAGAGCGTTGAACAGCTCTCAGTGCGATCATGCGTAGGTCGACACCGTTCCCATGCATTTCAATCGTGAGGCGTTGTAGAATGGTGGTGTCGATCGAGGAAATTAGCAAAGACTGCGGTGCCGGGACCGGCGGGCGGAGCTCGTCCATTGTGTGCTTGCGAGGTGAACACGTTTTGCACGGATCTACTAGTCCAGCTCTGAAAGATTCATTCACTTGAACTTCGTATAGTATAGAAAAACTTTGTCACGTAAACTCTTGCAGATTAGAAACGTTTTGTAGACTTTCATAACGTTAAGGTTGTTAAGGTTTACAAAGTTTAGACCCCTAAACGTTGACTCTTCCCTACAGCTCAAGCAACAGCCGCAACTGGCCAGCCGCAACAACAAACACACGTGGTGACCAACAAAAAAATAGAATATCGATCTTTTTACTCGCGATAATTTATGTGACGGCGCAGTTCCCTGCGAAAAACACACCACGCAGTGTGGCACACTGTGTGCCAGCTGTACCGAGATTGAAGCAGTCAAAACCGGTCGGCCATTCTCGCCAAGAAGAAAACACTGTGTCTGTGGGGCGGCACATATCGGGGTTTCCAGAACGTCCGGGATTCCAGAACGTCGAGGAGACCTAGAGACCAGCGACGATCGATCGTGACCATGGACACCTTGCGTCGCAGGCGCTGGCGTGAACCCGTCAAAACGGATCGATCCTCAAACGTCGTCCTGTGACGCTCGCTAAAGGACCAATCAGCGCGCGCAGGACAAGTTAGGCCCAGGCTGTGACGCGACCCTATCACTGCGCTCGCTTCCAACTTCAACAATCGATTTTATAGCGCAGGTTTCTCTTTCGGCGGTAAGCGACCGTCGACGCGAGATGCCTGCATGCACCTTCGTGTGCTCAGATCTCAATTTGCGCCTTCAGCAGCACGTTTCAATTGAAGTGAAGCCTCAAGCACCAACCACCACGACACTAGCCGCCATGTTCGACCAGCTCAAGCACGTGATTTCCCGCCCACTGTCCGCCAAGACGTCCTCCGAGAAGCACTTCGGCGCCATGTCGCCGCAGACCAGGCTGGAGAAGGCGGACCCGTCCACGGCCTTCGAACGTTCGGGGTGGGTGTACATCTAACTGCCGCAGAGCGCGCCACGCGCCCAAAAGCAAGCGAACGGACTCGAGCGTTTGTTCGAGACTGATGGAGCAGCCTTGGGCAAGAAAGACCGGGAGGCAGCAACTGTGCAGCCGTTTTGCTGGAGGTGCCGCCCTCCTCGTGTGTGTGCGTCCTGCTACAATATTTATGTGGACACCAACATGAGCACAAGTGTACTTTTAAGAAAAAAAGCCAATGGAACTAGCCAGAGGTTCCTTGCTAACTAATGCAAGTTATTTGATATTCTCCATTGCTTGCGTTGGCTTTGCATTGCTTGGATTGATCATACTTGTGTGTTTGCTTAACGTCTCAGCTCAGTTGTTGCTACACAGACAACAAACGCCTTTTGAAGATCCAAAATGGTTCGTGTGAAGATCCGGGTGTTCACGTTCC
Organism: Phytophthora pinifolia; assembly: GCA_000500225.2. Taxonomy (NCBI): domain Eukaryota; phylum Oomycota; class Peronosporomycetes; order Peronosporales; family Peronosporaceae; genus Phytophthora; species Phytophthora pinifolia. Next base: position 8,247 of record AWVW02027425.1, read on the forward strand.
CGTCCGACCCGAGGAAGCAGAACTCGTATGTTGTCGGCACCATTGAGGTGCGTGGCCGTGGATTCTGCACGTGTATCGGATAGAGTTGTTTACTAACCTTGGCGATCTATGTGGGCAGGGCGGCTTGCTGCCTGTCGTGGGCACCCTCAATCTTGATGAAAAGGAGGTGGCTACGATCACGTTCGCCCAGCTGCGGCCGCGCATCGAGCTGCTGCAGAGTAAGGAAGTGATCCGGCGCAGCGTCATGTTCCAGGAGGTGCTGGCGCTCATCGCCACGTCCGCGAACCCGCACGGCTGGCCGCCCAACGCCATGCAGACCTACTGGTTCGGCCACTTCACCGACGACAACGAAAGCATTCCACGCGTCATCGCGGTGCGTCTGGCAACACAACCTGCCTTTATTTGCCTTCTCACCCTGCTGTCTTCGCCCAGGCGGCTGACGAGGACTGCCCCATCAGCCAGTTCCTGAGCATGACAACGTCCAAGCAAACAGGCGACCTGATCCTCGTGCCACAGACGCAGCTCGGACCCGTGTGCGAGCAGTGCTGCGAAGGCTGCGAGCTCTGCCCGCTCACCCGGAGCAACAGTCCTAACCACTAGACTAACTCAACTTGAACAACGTGCTGCTTGCTGTGTTTCAACAAAAACCTGCTACATTCCTGCACTTCAGTCCTTCTTGCCCTGCTCGCCGACGATCTTTGCGTTCACGCCTCCGTGCACAGGCGGAGGCGGCTGGATGGCGTCGCGCCCTACCTCGACACTCCAATTGGGCAGCGACGGGTGCAGGTTGGCGTACATGGACAGCTCCTTGATGCCTGCGCGCACTGAGGCCATCTCCTCGCGGATCCTCTGCACGTCCGTGAGCCCCTTGTTGGCGTGGAACTCCGTCTTGATGTCGCGGATGATTGAATCGCGCTTGATGCTCGGGTAGCGCTGCGCCAGCTTGAGCATCCTCCGGTACATGCGCAGCACCTCCCTGGTTTCCGCCATCTTTTTTACTTGTGTGCGACACACCAATAATGGATCGCTGCTATTGGTGAAAATCACGTGGATTGACACTTCGGTTTCAAGCGACACGCTAAGCGCTTGCCGGCCAGCCCACGCTGTTCTCCAGCCCCCTGCCTCGCCTCTCGCCCTCGCTTCGTCTTCCGTGTCGTCTTCTGCGCTTTGTTCATATTGCACACATCTCCATATCTATTTAACTCACCACCCCAGCGCCCGCCATCATGAGGTGCGTTTCTGTGCCTCGAATGGAGACTGAAGGCTCTGGACGAGTGTACTGACGTCTATTCTTGCTGATACTCACAGCAGAAACAACAGCAGTCGAAATAACAGCAATGGCGGCTCCGGCCGTCGCGGTCCGCGTCGAGAGCAGGTGTGCACTGCTCAATTTGGTGGAGATGTGGACTTGGATCTTTGTGATGCTGACCTGCTGCTACTCGCTGCCTCTGTAGAAGAAGAACATGGACTTTGAGGCACGTTCTACGCGCAACGGAGTGACTGCCAATCATCTACTCAACTTCACGATGCCCGAGCGAGAGAGACAAGTGTACCATCACCAGAAGAAGAAGAGCTCGACGCCTCGCACGCAAATCGAGTATCTCCACGCCAAGTACGGGTTGCAATCGTGGATTGTGCTGAGTGTGTCAGTGATTAATGGTTGACGTTGTGGCTGTACGTGCATAGCTACCGCTTTGTGATTGCACCGCTTGAGCCGGACGCCGTCGTGCCCACGTGGGACCTTGAAGCTCTCACCGAATGTGCGTGTCAACGCTACTCGTCCATTGCAAGCAATGAACGTTTTGCTGACGATCGTATCATATGATTATGTGGACCACCGCAGGGTCCTCGGTTGAGCAGGTCCTGCTGTGGTATGACGTCGAAAGTCCCCAGACGTGTCCGATTTGCATGGACACTTTCCGTGCGCCGAAGATCACCAAGTGTGGCCATATCTTTTGGTAATTGCTCGCGCGCAAAACTGGTTTTAGTATTTGGTTCAATGCTCACATGCTTGGTATCCTTGTTCAGCTGGCCGTGCATCCTGCGGTATCTGTCCATGACGGACAAGTACTGGCGTCGCTGCCCGATGTGCTTCGAGTCGGTTCAAAAGGGGCACTTGCGCAGTGTGCAGCTCCATCAGCTGCAGCTTCCTCCGCATGTGGATTCCGACGTAACTTTTCAGTTTCTCGAACGACCCAAGTCCAGCATGTTTCCGCAGCTTCGCGTGCTTCCACCCGCCGAGGGAAAAGGCGAACATGCTGAGACCACTGTGTCATCTCCGGAAGCTGTTGCTTTTGCCCAACGCAAGCGCACTCGGAAGCTGCCGAGTGTGAATGATGTTGACGCGACGTATTCGCGCATCCTGGAGGCGACGCCCGAGTATTTGAGGGAGCTCCTGTACTCGGAGATGCGCGATCTGCAGTCGATGGACGCCGAGTTCCGCAGCAGTGGGGATGTCGATAACCTCCCGTTTGTGGAGGAGGCGATGCGGAACACGTCTGGGCGACTTGCTCAGAGCGACGACTTCAGTCACGGCACATACGGGGCCGCTCATACCAGCAGCACTAGTGGGAATGCTGCTGGCGCGAAGAAGAAGCCGCACGAAAGCGCAAGTGGAGCAGCGTATTCGTTCTACCAGATCGCGAATGGAACGTATGTGGTTCTCCATCCGTTGAACATGAAGTGCTTGCTGAAAGAGTATTCCGGTGAGCACCAGCACGAACTGGAGGCTGAACACGGAGAGGACGCGTCCCAGAAGGACTTGGAAGCTGCGTGGAGTCAAGAGGGTTCAACCTCCTCAAGCTCGGAGCCGCTGCCTGTGGATCGCTACCATTTACTGCCCGAACAGATCCACGGCCGCGTGCTGGACATCGAGCACGTGGTCATGGACGAAGAAGCGCAGAGGCGCTATCGCTTCTTGAGCCACTTGCCGCGCTTCTGCGACTTTTACATCTGCGAGCTCGACCTGACGTCGCAGCTCTCGCCTTCGACGCTCAACGCATTTCGCAGCGACCTCAAAAAGCGCACCAAGCAGCGCAAGCACAAGCAAAAGCTGCTGAACGCGCCGTCTCCGTCGTCTCCGATCTTCAAGAGCAACGCATCAAAGTTCTCGCTTGAGGAGGAGGGAATGATGTGGCCATCGCCCTACGAACAGGCGCTGGCCGAGTCTCTGGAGGAGTTCCAGCTTAGCAACGCGTCCAACGTCGAGTTTGAAGGCGAGGCCTCGGCAAATTCAGCCGCGGACGAGGAGCAGTCGTTTGCTAGGGTGACGGAGAACTCGGGATACTTCCCGGCGCTGGGGGGCTCAGCGACTGACGCAGCACAGCACGTGATGGACCCCATCGCCTTTGGCTCGCCCGCTGCATGGGGAAACCCGTCGACCAGTCCCCCTGCAATGGCGTCGGGCTCTGGCAAGGGCAAGAAGAAGGGAAAGAAGGGCGTCTCGGTCTTCTCCACCACACAGCGTCGCTCGTATCGCTGATGTTTGAGCATGTCGAACATTTCGAAGATCGCCTGCGTTTTAGCAGTAGACAGCCCTAAATCGGTGAAAGGCAATGTGCAATTCTTTCCATGCAGTTGCTTTCCTGTAGAAAGTCTAACAGAAAGTTGCCGTGTAAATCGCGTTGTAGAAACCTCTAAAAACCTTTCCGTGTCCGTCAGCACCCAGATCCTTTCATTCTTCAATCTGCTTCGTCCAGCACAAGTCAATCCAAAAGACCCCCAGCAGCCAATAGCCAAGATGACCAACATTGCCATCGTGTACTACTCGACCTACGGCCACATCGCGACGATGGCCGAGTCGGTCAAGGAGGGCGTCGAGTCCGTGGACGGCGTCACAGCCGAGATCTACCAGGTGGAGGAGTCGCTGTCCGAGGAGATCCTGACCAAAATGCACGCCGCACCCAAGAAGGACCACCCTGTGGCCACTCCCGACGTCCTCAAGAATGCGGACGGGGTGCTGCTCGGCTTCCCCACGCGCTTCGGCAGCATGCCGGCGCAGGTCAAGGCGCTGTTCGACGCGTGCGGCGGGCTCTGGGCCGCCGGCGCTCTGGTGGGCAAGCCTGCGGGCATCTTTTTCAGCACGGGCACCCTCGGCGGCGGGCAGGAAACCACGGCCTTCACGGCTCTGACGTTCCTGACCCACCAGGGCATGACATTCGTGCCGCTGGGCTACCGCAGCCCGCTGCTCTTCAACATGGACGAGATCCACGGCGGCTCCCCGTGGGGCGCCGGCACGCTCGCCGGCGCCGACGGCTCCCGCCAGCCATCCAAGCTCGAGCTGGATGTGGCCAAAGTGCAGGGTGAGTCTTTCGCCGGCGTGGCCAAGAAGCTCTCGTCCTAAGACCGCCTGCTCTCCAAGCAGCGTGCAGTAATCCAATGTTGACTGAACCCATTCGTTTCTTGAAAAGATACTTTTCGCCTTGAGTCGTACTTAATCGGGAGTTGATGGGAGAGAGCTAATTTGAGATCGGTACAGTGTGCCAGTGTCCTTTCGTCACGAGCGAAGCCATAGTTTAGTGATGGAATCGTTCCTGGAGCCTCCGTCTACGTACGTGCCGCCTGAAGCCGTAGCGCTCTTCAACTCGGTGGGCTACGCGTTCGTGGGGCTGTCTCTCGGCCTCATCGCCTTCCTCTGCGTGCGCAAGATCCTCTTCTTCCTCACGTGGCGCAGCTTCCGCGACGGCCCGTATGTCGTGGGGCAACATCAATGGCGGCCGGGCAACTTGGCGGGGTACGTTCCTTCCAATTCAACTACTATCAAATCAATCTAACCACACTGTTTCTCTTCTCTATCTGTACAGCCCGCAGTGGTGTAACGTGTGCCAGGCCATCGTCTACGGCATCCGCAGCTACGTCGTCAAGTGCGATATCTGCGGAATGTACGCGCACGCGCAGTGCGCGGCCACCACAATGAGCTACAAGGGCGTGAACGGGCCTTCGTCCTCCTCAGGTGCTGCTGCTGCCCCCTCGGCGCCCTCGTGTGCTTGCAGAGCCGCTGGAGTGCTGCTGCCTCACACTCAAGCTCTGGACGACAAGGACGCCGCGCTCTCACCACCCCCAACCCAGCAGCACATGTGGATCAAGGGCAACATCGACCCCATGGACTCGTGCTCGCTCTGCGGACTCTTCTGCGGCAGCATCTTGGCCCTCTCTGGGCTCAAGTGCGCCTGGTGCCACGTCCGCGTGCACGAAGAGTGCTTCCAGCAGGCGCTGGCTCGCGCCCACCGCCCGCCGCTGCTTCGTCGATGCGACTTTGGACGCCACGCCAACCTCATCTTGCCTCCCTCGTGCGTCATCCTGCGCCAACCCGTGTCCATCGCCAGCAAGTCGCAGCGCGCGCTCAACTCGGTGCGCAGCGCGGCGCACATCGCAGTGACCAAGATGTCCAACATCCGCCTTCGACGCGGCGTGGCCAGCGGCGGGACGGAGCCGCCCACCCCACCGACCAGCAACTTGCGCAGTGAAGTCGCTGCTGGATGGGAAAGCGCGCTCGCTGCTGCGTCGAACGTCGTCTCGGGCTCGGACGGCCTCCCGTACGATTTAATCGAGACGCCCAAGGAACTGACGCCGCTGCTGGTGTTTATCAACAGCCGTAGTGGTGGCAAGATGGGGCTCGACGTGCTGCGGCAGGCGCGCAAGTGGCTGAACCCCGTCCAGGTGTACGACCTGTCGCACCAGAGCCCCATTGAGCCGCTGCGTCGATTCCTCGGCCTCCCGAGGCTGCGCATCTTGGTTTGTGGCGGCGACGGGACGGTGGGCTGGGTGCTTGGGGCGCTGGACGAGATCGGAGCTCCGCGACAGCCGCCCATCGCGGTTCTGCCGCTGGGCACGGGCAACGACCTGGCCCGTGTGTTGGGCTGGGGCGCCGGCTTCTCGGCTCCGACGGATGTCAGCAAGATCCTCAGCGAGGTGGAGGCCGCGCACGTGAGTCTGCTGGACCGATGGCAGGTGAACATTGGCGACTCGCAGAAGCGCGTCGTGCTGAACAATTACCTGGGCGTCGGCGTGGACGCTCAAGTGGCGCTCGAGTTTCACGAGCAGCGCGAGCGCTCGCCGGGTCTGTTCGTGAGCCAGTTCGTCAACAAGCTCTGGTACAGCCAGTTCGGCGCCAAGAACTTCCTCGTTCGCACGTGTGCCGGGCTGCCGGACAAGATCACGCTCGTGTGCGACGGCAGGCGAGTCGCGCTGCCCGAGGGCACCGAAGGGGTCATTCTCCTCAACATCAACAGCTACGGCGGAGGCTCGAAACTCTGGCACGACGACGCGGAGTCGGACAACGAAGACTCGGACGTAATTAGTGAGACGGACGACGACGACGACGAACGGAGCCAAACGAGCAGCATCGGTAGTCTCGAGACGACGCCGCACTTTGGCCCGTCGTCTCCCCACGACGGGCTGCTGGATGTCGTGGCAGTGTACGGCACACTGCACCTTGGCCAGATGCAGGTGGGCTTGTCCAAGGCCGTGCGCTTATGCCAAGCCAAGTCGGTGAATCTCACGCTGAAGGAGACGGTGCCGGTGCAGATCGATGGCGAGCCGTGGCTGCAGAACCCGAGCGAGATGGAGATCTCGTTCCTGCAGCAAGCGCTCATGCTCAGCCGCACTGTCGAGGAGCGCGACGTGGTGACCAAGAAGGTGGGGGAAGTGCTGGACTGGGCTGAACATACCCACGTCATCTCCTCTCGTCAACGCGACATTCTGCTCGTCGAGATCGCTCGTCGAGTCGCGGACACTGCGGCTTCTCGACGACCAACGGGGAGTAGACCGCTGTTATCGGCAGATAGCCGTCGACTCTCGTTCTTCATGGACAGATAACAAGACGATGCAGCAGGTAACTCGCATCGTGGAGCTTAGATTGGTTTAAATGTTGGGGCTCTCGGTCCCGTCATCCCCGACTGAGGAGGCTTGGTGGAGCAGCATCTTTTCGATAAAGTGATCGATCTCGCCATCCAGCACTTGGGCTGTGTTGCCTTCTGAGTAGTTGGTGCGATGGTCCTTCACGAGCTGGTACGGATGCAACACGTAGGACCGGATCTGGTTGCCCCACGCGTTCTCGCCAAGGCCTTGAGCGAATTTCTGTCTTGCTCGCGCTTCTTCCTCGAGTTTCCGTTGATACAACTTCGCACGGAGCATCGCCATCGCTTCCGCCTTGTTGCGGTGCTGCGATCGGTCCGATTGGCTTTGGACGACGATTCCTGTGGACAAGTGCGTGATCCGGATGGCGCTGTCGGTAGTGTTGACATGCTGCCCGCCAGGACCCGAGGACCGGAACGTGTCGATGCGAAGGTCCTTAGTTGAGATCTCGACCTCTTCTTTCGAACGACCTTCCGCCGCCATGGGATACACGCGCACTTGCGCGAACGACGTGTGTCTCCGGCCTGCGCTGTCGAATGGAGATATGCGTACGAGGCGATGCACGCCAGCCTCGCTCTTCGCCCAGCCGTACGCGTACGCTCCATCCAGGCGCAACACCACTGAGCGGAACCCCGCTTCGTCCCCCACTGACTCGTCGACGTGCTGCACTTGGAAGCTGCGTGACTCCCCCCACCGCGCATACATCCTTGCTAGCATGGCCGTCCAGTCACAGCTGTCGGTGCCTCCAGCACCCGCCTGGATCTCTAAGAAGCACGAACGCGTGTCGCTCTCGTGTGATAGCAAGAGTTCCAGTCGAAGCTGCTGAGCGTCCGCAAGGACAGCCGCCATGGCGTTCGTGCAGTCGCGTAGCATGGACTCGTCTTCCTCCTCTGCGGCCATTACGTAGAGCTCCTTCGTGTCCAGGAAGCGGCGCTGCAGCTCGTGAGCCCGTGTCTCTCGTGATTCCAGCGCGGCCAGTCGTTGCACCACCGACGCAGCGTTGATGGCGTCGTCCCAGAGCTCTGGATCGGTGGCTTCTTCGCGCAGTTTGGACAGTTCTTGAGTGGAATGGGCAGTCACCACCACATCATGGATCACAACGATCTCCCTCTGCGCTTGCTCGGCCAGCGACGCGAAGGATTCGTCTGTGGTAGGCCCGTCAATAGACGCAAAGCCTCGTATTGAGACGTTCGTCACCAATGCACTCGAAGGCTTTAACGGCTCATAAAGTGAGAAAGAGCGGCGCGAAGAGCACCAAACTTTTGCTGCAACATTGCAGGACCATTGGAATGTTCGACCCCGAACTTGCACGACAGTAGACGCCCTGGGGGCCACGCGGGAGGAGGCAATGTCGGCGGCGCGTCTCTGCAGAAAGCGACGGAGCATTTTGCTCCGCCCGATTGTTTATGTGGTACACATAGGTGCGACCTATAACCTGTATATCCGGATTGCAAGTTGAAGTGTGAGTTGCATTTTATCGCTTCGGCGAGGCGAACCGCGGGAAGTGATACGCTTCCTGGTGCGCCACCAGCACTTCGTCGTCCAGGCGACGGGGCAAGAAGTCCGTCTCGATGCCGTAGTCGTGGAAGCGGCCTCCGGGCTCGCATAACTCTAGCACGAGCGGCGACGTCTTGGGGCCGAAGATGTTCCCCCACAGGAGGAGACAGCGCAGACGCGAGCCTGCCTCGGGGTTCTGTGGCCTCAGACACGCAGTAGCAAGGACTGCCATGGCTTCGTCTGCGAGCGACGAGTAGCAGAGCGACAGAACCTCCAGCGGGGTGGCCATGTTGGCGCGCAGCACCAGCGCAAAGGCTTTAGCTCCTGCGTCCCCAATGCGGTTCGCACTCAAGTCGAACTCGGCCAGCATTGGATGGCGCAGCAGCAGTGCTGCAAGTGCTGAGGCACCGGTACTTCCGATTCTATTCGCGCGGAGCACGAGTCGCCGCAGTGTTCGGTTGTCCAGCAACCGCTCGGCCAGCACTTGTGCGCCGTGGTCGGTCATCTGGTGCTTGGCCAGGCTCAGATTCTTGAGCACGCGGTTGACTTGCAGCGCCTTCCCGATGTACTGGATCGCCTCCTCCTCCCTTGTCTTCACGATAGGATTGTCAAGATTTAGCGCTTCGAGACTGCGGTTGATGCGCAGAGCTTGCGCTATGGCGATGAGGTTGGACACGTCAAGATCGGTGTTGCCTACGTCGAGCTCCTTGAGCGGACAGGTGCTAGTGCCCAGCAACGCGGCGATGGCGTGGCCTCCCACCGGTCCTAGCGGATTTCCATTGAGGTTGAGCTTACGCAAGGGGGACGCCGCCGCCGCTGCATCGAGTGCGGTGCAGAGCAAGCGACAACTCTCACTGCCAATGCGATTGCCCTGCAGATTCAATTCCGAGATCCGGCACGCGTAGGCTGGTGTCGGCTGCAAGAGACGACCGAGGCTTGACGCCGTGTCTAGGAGGAACTCGCGTTCGTCCCGAGCTCCTTCTTCGTCGTCCTCGCCCACACTGTCAGCTTCGTCCTGTCCGGTTTCTTCTTCATGCTCCCCCAGGTGGTTGTAGCGCAGGTCCAACCCGACGAGGCCCGGCACGTGGCTTTTGTGCAGAGCGTTTGCCAGCGCTACTAGTTGGATGTTGCGCAGTCGGTGGTGGAAGCCTTCACGCGTGTTTCCAGCTAAGACGAGCACGAGACCTGGCTTGTCTTCCTGGGCCTGCTTGTCTTTCTCAGCATCTCGACGTGCTGCCAGCGCCTGCGATGTCGCCTGGAAACTGCTGCTGAGCCCGTCGTCTTTTGGGGATGGGAAGAATTCCACCATGCGCATGATCACGTCCCGCCGCGCCGTGATGCCCAGCTGCAAGCTCTCCATCTCGTAGCTGTGCACGAAGTCCTGGAGCGACATTGCTGCCCTCCTCCTTCAAATCAACAGCTACTTACAGCGCGCTCGGTGTTGCGCATGAAGCGACGCGTCGTTTCGCGCGGATATTGAGACGAACATGCCACCAGGCAAGCCCAAGGCCACCACTGCTGGACCAACTGACGCCAAGGCGGCGGCAGCTGCAGCTGCTACCTCCGTCAGCACAGCGCGGACCGACGAGGAGCAGCCTGCGGAGGAGGACGAGGAGGCGGTTAAGACTGGCACCTTCTCGTTCAGCGACGGCAGCAAGTACAGTACGTTGCTCACGTCGACTACCATTATAATTATGGTGGCGTTAACACTCGCGTATGGTGCAGAGGGAGAGTACTGCTTGGCTGGCGGCAAGGTGGTTCGTCAGGGCCACGGCTCCTTCTGGACGGGAGCAGAGCGATACGAGGGAGAATGGCTGCAAGACCAGATGCACGGCCGCGGCGTGTTCAGCTTCGCGACCGGGGCCGCATACGACGGAGAGTTCCAGAACAACCAGTTCCATGGGGCGGGCAGCTATCGCTGGGCCGACGACGCGCACTACAACGGAGGCTGGCACTCAAATCGGTGCGTTTGACTTGTTTGTGGCAAAAATATGAAGTTGAAGTCTTATTTGTGGCTCTTGATTTTGGCTCTTTTTTGGTGTTAGAATGCACGGTGATGGTGTGTATGTGGACAAAGACGGAGTCGAATGGCGCGGCAGCTTCATGAACGGCAAGTACGACAACGGCCGCATCTTCCACACATTGAGGTGAAGCAGGAGAAGCTCGGAGGACATTGGGTCGAGGATAATCCTCGTATAACGTATTCTTATAAAGTGCTATGGGAGGAAGGTCTGGTTAAGCGCTGAGCCGCTGCGGTCCACGGGCGGCAAGAGTCCATTCTGTAACAGCTCCAGCTCGTCCTCTGTGACGCTCTGGTCGCCGTAGAGCTCCCGCTCATTGGCAATTAGCTGCGCCATGAAGCCTCGATTCGGGAAGATCAGCGGCCGGCACTTCAGCACGTGGCTGTAGGCGGCCGAAAGCGTGCACTTGGTCTTGAGCATCACGTACCAGATGCAGATCGTGGACGAGCGCGAGACGCCCTGCACGCAGTGGATGAGCACGCGCCTGTTCTCCTCCGCCGCCTTCTGGATGAACTCAATGGTGGGGCCAAACTCCTGTGCAATGTCCACATCCACCTTGTCCTTGATCGCAACGTCCAGGTACTCGACGCCTTCGAACTTGTTGCGCTGGTCGGTGATCGCCCCCATGTTGACCACGTAGGTGATCTGCAGCGCGTCAATGACCTCAGCCGAGTTGGCCTGCCAGAAGTTGCCCAGATAGAGAAACCCGTCCACGATCTCGTTGGGGAAGTGCATAGCCGAGGTGGGGCTTGACACTGGAGGCTCTTTAGGTCCTTCTTGCTGCTCCTCTTTCCTGTACTTTGGGTCGTCCTGCAAAGGTGACTGTGGAGACACCAGCATGAAGTTGTACTTCTTGGCGAAGGCTGGGAAGCCTTGCGCGAGGAACCGCACCGAGAAGACGCGGCCCTCCTGGACCAGCATCTTGGCGAAGCGGTAGCCCCAGTCCATCCTGTACAGGAACGACGCGCCCGTGTGGTTCCCACCAATGACGACGACTTCAATGAGGTCCCTGCGCTCGAGCTTGTCGCGCAGCTGTGGGTTGTCCGATAGCTCCAGCACGTCGTCCACAGTCTTGGCAGCTTGACTTGAGCAGCTCAGCGCCAGTGTGTGCACGTGCGGGCAGTGCAGCGCGTCGGGAAGGTGGCCGGCCGCGAAGTCGACCCCCTTGCGGCAGTCCACGAGCACGACACCGGACGTCTGCAGGCGGTTGTAGAGCGACGTGACCGAGACGAGCGGCACACGCGGGTTGCTGCGCAGTCGTCTCCTCCGTAGCCTCCGCGACGCGAAAGACAGGCAGGACGAGCTGAGCGAGGAGGAGGCTTCGACCTCGTCGGCCACGGGCTCGCCCGAGCGGTTAGAGCCCGTGGGACACGTGGACGAAGCGCTGGCCGAGCCGTCGAACGGCTTCTGCTGCTTCTTGGCGTCCCGCTCTTCTTGCGCCATTGCAATATGGAGGAGCGTTATCTGGGAAGGATGTTGCAGACCAGAACAGGCGTTGGCAAGCAAGCCAATTGCCAATTGACCCTGGCGATGGTCGAGACGTCGATTGCACTCGGATCGGCATCCGGACGGGCTATCCGGAATCAGCTCTGCACAGGGCTAGTGGACTCCACGTGGTATCAGCTGCCAGACTTGATGGAATCGCCCATTCCAAGGGTATGCGTTGTCGCAGGAATATAGTCAGCACAGAAAAGCCCCATCCCTAGTATCGCTTTGTGGTGCCACCGGACGAATTGGCAGTCAACCATCTGCGGTGTATGGCTACGGGCGCCGCGCCTTCATTAGCTAGCGGCTGTCCTATGGCCGACGTAACCCCGCCCAACCAAGGTGCGCCGGAGCAGCTGCTCAAGGACGCCTGCTGCGCACGAAGGGTGCCGCGGAACACTTGCCGATGGAGGTGGTCAAGGTGGCCGGCCGGCTGGCCGCGGCCATCTCGCTGCCACCAGTAGTTGTATTGTGGTTGGTCCCGCATTTATTGTGGTGTATACCTTGCTATTTGTATTGAGCTTGACACGAATAGTTTGAAACGTTGTGGGGCTTCAGTATTACTTGTTGAAAAAGCCGAAACGTTGTAAGGCACTGCAGGGCGACATCCGTTGACGAGCAAACCGGGATGAAAAATTGCGGGCTACTTAGTCACCCTCGCTCAACGTCAGCGATGGCGTCGCTGTGACGGGATGTGTATTCTGTTGGGGTGTCTATCATTGGTGTCTTAGTCAACGTTGAAGGCCTGCTTGATGGCCTCGTACGAGGAAATCATGATGGCGCAGGCCGGCGCCACTTTCACCACGCGCGGCACCAGCCCTGCGGTCATTCCGCGGACGCCCTCGGCCACCCACACGCGTTGCAGCAGCTGCGTAACCCCCGGCGACACGCCGTCGGAATACACGACCAGCTGCGCCCGCGTCTTGACCACGTCGAACGGGTGCGTCACGATGGTGGCGAGGACACCGGCCAGCACCCCCGAGATGAAGGCGACCGACACCCGCTTCCGATGCGCATCTGCAATGGGGATCCGCTCTGTCAAAAACTCCTTCGACGTCTCGATGCCATACCAATAACAAGCCGAGAACGGAATGTCCCTGGCTAGCGTCGCGCCCAGTCCGGCGAAGAGCTGCCGAGTCCCTCCTTGCCACACTTTCCGCGCGTAGGTCAAGAACGGGTGTGCATTGGCAACAGCCTGCATCTGCACGCGGATGAGCTCAAACGGCGAGAAGATCGTCGCGGCGGCAGCACGGGCCATGCTGCCCGATGCCATCGCCAACAAGCCGTGATTCTGGTCTGGAAAAGCACGCTTGAACTTCTTGAACAGAAGCTCGTATGACGTAAAGTAAACTGCGGTCGACGGAATGGCAGTCAGCAGCGTCGGAGGCAGCCCCGCGTACAGCGCCAGTGGCCCCTCGAGTCGCACGATGCGCGCCATCGTGAAGAGCGTGCTGTTTGGCTTGGGCGGCGAGCAGATTTGCTGCGGCGAGCACTTGCACTGTTTCAGCAGCCGCTGCTTGGGCAGCATCGTGTCCATCAGTCCATTGGAGAAGCTGTAATACGGACACTGCGAGGGCAGGCAATGCAGTGAGCAACTATCTATCGCCCCGTAGCACACCAGTCAACGGCTGGAAGCACCGCGTGCCTGGTCAACAGTTGAGCGACTCACCTTCTGCACGGCGGGCGACACGTGCACTACAGCGGGCGCTTGCACCTGCAACCGCGTCTTGACCACCTCCAGCGCTGCAGATACATAGACAATCGCTCTGCATTAGCACCGGAAAGCAGGACGCTTCGTTTTCGCGTTAAGAGCGAGCATCTGTCGCTGGCTTACGCGTGATCTGAACAGCGCGGGTTGAGCAGCACGAGGGTCAGTGGTGGAAGGCACTGCAGGCGCGGTCGCAAGCGGCAAGCGGCACGCACCACGAAGGACGTGATGACGGCTCCCACCGACGCCGAGGCGGATTTCTTCAGGATCTCGTCCATGGCGGCTCGCCCTGGTCCGACCAGCACAATGCTATTTTCGTCCAATCCAAACGTGTGTAGCCATGTGACGTGTTGCGGGGAAGCTCGGCCCTATTTTCCCGTACCCTGGTTTAGTCGAAAATTCCCAACGGATCCCTCCGCATATGGCGCCCAGTATGATTGCATCCAAAAAACACAAGGTCGTCCTTTGCGGGAAAGCACGGCGCTTCTCTCGTCAGTCCCAGTCGAGCGAGGAAGAAACCGCTTGCCGCCATGATGGAACCCTCGACCGCGGCGTCCGCCGCCGCCCCCGCCGCTCCGGTTCCTGCCGCAGGAGCAACAGACGCCACATCAGCCACGGCTCCCGCCACGGAGATGCTTCGCCAGTTCTCGACGCAGTTCAAGACGCAGATGTCCCATGTGCAGATGCCCGCGGTGATCAAGGAGCGCACGGACGAACTAGAGCGCCGCATCTCGGGCACGGACATCGCGCGCATCAACGGCTATATGCGGCTGGTGAACCTGGTGTTCGCCGCGGGTATGTGGGTCACGTGCTTCTTCCGCATGTTCCAGGTGCCCAGCTACTCGCACTTCCTGGTCTGCATCTACCTCATGTGCGTCTGAGCCGCTTGTGCTGTTGGTTAGTACCTTAGATGGAGACTCACTTTGTGTGGAATTTGTGTTGCTAGGTTCTTGAGTGCGGGTCTGGCCTTCATTGAGAACCACGAGCGCTTCCCGTCGATTGCGGACCGGGTGAAGGTCAATTTTGGCTTCATGTTCTCGGCCACGGGCAAGGCGTCCTACATCCTCTGGTGCGTTGGCCACGGCTAGCTTCAGCTGCTGACGCGTTGGACTGCGAGCTGACGTGGTTGTTGCCTATTGGTATGTTGCTGTTGGTGTCGTGCAGCATCGCTTTTCTGGCCATCTCGCAGGGCTTGATCGGCTGGATTCTCGGCGTCTGCTTCTTCTTTCTGGCGCTCTTCAACTTCTTCCTCATCTACCGAGTACGCACAACTCTGCGTGGATCTTTGGCAGGATTTCCCGCAGTCTAACGGCATGTATTGTGGCTTCATTGATTTGCTCTGTAGCACCCCGCGTACAAGGCTGCCATGCTGCAGCCGACGGGTGCCGCCGCTGCGACAGCCCAGCAACAGGAGGAGGCAGACTTGGAGGCGATGCCTGAGCTGCGTTATAACCAGAAGCAGGCCCAGGTGCCCGTGTCTGGAACGGCCTCTGCCGCCAAGGCCCAGCCGTCGCACGTGTCGGTCTAAGCCGATTCTACGCCCTTCGCACCAACATCAGGACGCGACAAGTGATCGCTAATCTAAGCTGCATGGATATATATCGGCTTCTTCTGCATCATCTCAGTCCTCTTAACTCTTGCGGGCGAGCTTGAAGACGAGCACCGACTACTACGAGTAGGATAGGACGGATGCAACGCGAGAGCTTTTGCGTCAGTATTCATGAGTTCTGGCTGAGCTGCTTATCTCGCAGAGCTGCAAGTTCACCTCCTCGCCGCCTGCCGACAGCTTTGGTGACGTCAGTCGCGTGCGTACTTTACTGCTTGGCCTCGCCGCCGTGCTGCGCCACAACGCCGTCGCCGTGGTACTTGAGCGTCTTGACCCAGTTGCTGCGGCGGCCGGTGGGGTGCTTGAACTGCACGGCCGACTTCTTGCCGTTCTGCTTGATGTAGGTCTCGATGTGCTCGGGCAGGAAGTTGTGCGAGTACGAGATCTTGCCGTAGTAGTCGCCCACGGGGGCAGGGTCGGCGATCTCGAGCTCCCAGCCCTGTTTCTTGGCGAAGTTCTGGGCGGCCTCCTTGGTGTCGAACTTGGTCACCAGACCCACGTACGGGTCGGCCGTACTGGTCCAGCCCATGAGCGGGTTCTCCCACGTGCGTGGGGCCTCGAAGCGGATTTCCCAGTGCTTGGTCTGGTAGATGCCGCTCTGCATCTGGTTGCGCGCTGGCTTGAAGAGCTTGGCCTTGCGGCCCACGGACCACTCACCCGTGCCGGACACGATGGCCGCCTCCTCCGGGAAGGGCATGGGCGACTTCTCGACGGTGGGGAAGCAGGCCTCAGTCGCGTGGTACGGCAGCACTGGATCAACCGACAAATAAATTCAAATATCTGATAACCTATTAGGATGCTGGGGGATAGCGCAGGAAGACGCACCAGTGCGTTCGGCCTCGGTCAACTTCTGTTCGAGCAGCTTGGCCATGAGCTTCTCCTCTGCGGCCGCAGCCGCAGCCTTGGCGGCCTCCTCGTCTTTGGCCACCTCTGAGAAGGCACGAGAGGCGGTGGCGACGGCCGCGCGCTTGGAGCTGACCGCCGCGGCGGCGCGCGAAGACGCTTGGAGCACACGCACGGACATGGCGAAGAAAGTGGGCTCGCTGGCAATTTCCAGCCGCAAGTTGGCAATTTAGAGTTTAGGAGTAGATTTCTTTTGAAAACATTTTCTAAATACTGGACTGAACAACACGGAGAGAGTATGTATGTACAAATATGAAAGGTACCGCATTTAGTTACAGTATGTGGTAGACGTCGAGCGAACGTACCGCCCACGGGTACCAGTCCGGCAGTGCGACAGCGAAATGGCGGCGTGCTCGACGACAGCTCTCCGCTCTGTCCTTCTCGGGCCACGGTTGGCCCGACGATGTCGTTGCTAGCACGCACACTTGAGTCTCGCCAGCTCCGTGAGGAACAGCTGCACCTCCGCTGTGTCGCGCAGCGAGTACGACGCCTTGGTCACTGGCAGTTCCTTTAGGTTGCCAGGCAGGTCCACCTTCTCCGCTTCGGGGTCGCGCACAATGATCGAGATGCCCTGGCCCAGTCCTCGACCGTTGAGCGCGTTGAACGCGTCCTCGTCGCTCACGTCGTCGCCAAGGTAGAACGGTACGACGTCCTCCGCATCCAGCCCCAGCTCCGAAAGGATGAACATGACCGCACGACCCTTGTCCCAGTCAACCTAAGTAGGAGAAAAGAAGGCACACAAGTCAAACACTGAGGAAGGATGGCAGGCACATCTTGATGCCCTGGACGTACCCGAGGCCGCAGCTCGAACACCATCTTGCCCATTTTCTTGGCGAGGCTCGGGTGGTACGCCACGTAGTCGTCGACGATCTGCTCAACGGCGTTTTGCAGCGCTGGATCCACCTGGAATCAAACACAAGACAGACAGATGCGTTGGCATCAACCCAAGGATACACGGAATGTACAACCCAGGCAGGCTCAACACCCCATCCATCGACGTGTGTTTCTTCATGCAGCAGCACTCACGTGGCGGTAGTGGACCGAGATGGCGAGTCCGTTGTCTTCGAGCTCGGCGCCGGCGATGTGCGCCGTCTGCTTCATCAAGGCGCGCAGCGCCAGCTCCAGCTCGGGCCGGAAGTGGTCGGCCACTTGGCAGTTGATGGGTTGCGTCTTGGTACCCTTGATATCGAAACCGTGGCTGCCAGCGTACACGAGGTTGTCCAGCTGCACGAAGTTGTAGACCTTCTCCGTGGAGCGGCCGGTTACGATGGCCGTGACGAACTTGGACGAGAGCTCGCTGAGCGCGGCGCGCATGGCATCCGTCATGAAGGCGTGGTCGGGCACGTCCACAATGGGCGACAGCGTTCCGTCGTAGTCCAGGAACACGACAGGCCGCTTGCCTGCATTGCATCGAAAGGCAGGCGTCACAAAGGTCAGAAACCCATAGACACGCTACGTGACGCTGCCGCACCAAGCAGCCAGCGCCAGTTTGCCTGCTCTGACATGCCAACGCAGGTCGCCAGCAGCAGGCAGGCTGTGGTTATCGATGTGGATGGTGCTTACCGGCGACTTTCTGCTTGATGGAGTCCATGTCCCGGAACGCGTTGGTCGGGTGCAGCATGGTGGGCTGGACGGCGGCGGTTTCGCTACGCTACGAAGGACAAGTAGTAGGACGGACACCGGCGCTCACTGCTGCTGGCTGCACAGACGCCTGTGGGCTGTGCTGAGCTTGCGCTCGCTTTGCCGAGGACGTGGAGACTTGGTCGAGGGTGAAGACTTGTGGAATCGGGTCAAGCGGCGGCTGGGGCAGCCTGGGCGAGTGGACGTTTCGGCCAATCAGCGTGGCCGGTACGCTCGCAGCGGAAAAACACTTTGCAATTGTATGCCGCAAATACGAGTCCGCGAGGGCACTCGCGCTGACGACCTGGGGTTTCGTGCAGCGCTCCGGCTCATTTTCGAGGGCTCATGCCGACACCCCTTGGCTAGCAGAGCCCGTGAAGGCTGTTGATGCTGCCCCATGGTATTCTATAAGGGGTAGGCCTACGTTTTCATGCTACCGGTATAGTGCAGGTATCAGTCAAATTCAAACCGTGCCCACCTGTACCCGTTTATTAGTGCCCGTCTGTACCAGACTCAGAAAGAGCCAAGGTCATCAAACTAGATCGTCTGCGACTTACGCTGGGAATACATCGGGTGTTGTTTCATGGTACTGGACTGGGTTGAACAGAGCGGC